>PVIW01004384.1:0-134413 GCA_004026585.1 Noctilio leporinus
TAATGAACAAAACTAACAACAAGCAAAACAGAACCAAATATATGAATACAGTGAATAGGCCTTCAGTGGTCATGGGGAAGAGGGCTGGGGGGAGGGGGGAGGCAGAGGCAAGGAAGGGGAGCAGTTTAGACAAGAACCTAGTATAAAGGAACCATGGACATGAACAACAGGTGGGATTGACTTTGGGGGAAATGGGTGGGTAGGGAGGGGGACAGAGGGGAGCAAAAAGGGGACGGATGTAATACAACAACAATAAAATTTTTTAAATAATAAATAAATAAGAAATCCTTACTCTGTCCTTTTTAAGACAACACTGTTACATGTTCAAGTTTGCTTGACAAAGAGAAAGCCATGGGTTTTAAATATGACTCAGCAGTATATCCCCAAGCTGAGTTGTCCTGACACAGAGTCACAGGGGTTGAAACACAATAATCTCCAGCTCATTAACAGAAAAACTATTATAAATTCAAAATGTAACATACACACAGCAATAAATGCTGCTCAACCTATACAAGGACATAAAAGAGAGAAATGTGAAAGCAGAGAGTAAGGCTAGCCCCCAAATTTCAGACAACATGATAGGCACACTGAAATGCTGCATTGAATTTGGGGGAAAGCAACCATGTACTGGTTCTTTTAAATATTAGTCACAGTTAAACTAGTTTAAAATGCCAGCAAAAAAAAAAAAAAAGAAAGAAAGAAAAGAAAAGTAAAAGAACAGAAGAACAACTAGTATAACCTTTGGAACTACCTAAGTACCGGGTGAAGTGGAGACAGCATTGATGTAGGCATCAGGGATCTCCTGTCATTCCTAATTCTATTAAGTGGGAAACAGTCACAGTGAAATCTGAGTTTCATTTCTTCTTCTGAAACATGGATGTCTGCCTGACTTGCCTCTTGAGGTATCCAAGGAACTAATATTCGTGAAAAATGTTTCAAAAGCCATATAGTACAACAAAACACAAAAGTATAGTTAGAACTGAAGAAGTGGTTAAGAACAGATGTGAACTTCCTGTATTTTAGGTCCAGATGTCCTTTTCTTTCTTGGTCTAGTATCTTCCAGGGGGAAATTAATTCTATCTTTGTTCCTTTCTGCCTCCACAATAAGCAAGATCCACCATTTAGAATAAGATAAACCTAGATAAAACTAGTTGGAGCCCTGGCTGGTGGCACAGTGGATAAGGTGCCAGCCTGTGAACCCATAAGTCACTGGTTCAATTCCCAGCCAGGGCAAACACAACCAGGTTGCAAGCCAGGTCTCCAGCCAGGTCTGTAGCTGGAGGCAGGTAAAGGACAACCATACATTGATGTCTCTCTCCCTCTCTGCCTCTCTCCCTTCCCCTCTCTCTAAAAATAATAAATAAAATCTAGGGAAAAAAAAGATTCTGTCTTTTAAAAATATGCAAAAGGAAAATCTCTTTGTTTCTGTTTCCTTTGCATTAATGGGTTCATTTTTAATCATAATGAAGAAACAGACCTAGGGAAACCAAAAAATGAAACAAATGTAGAAAAATCATACAAATCTTAATACAGTAGTTTCTCACGATTAGACTAAAACTATATGAAATAGCCATTATTCAATTTTATACTACAAAAACACTTGCATATGAAATTGTTTCTAAAAAGGTAACATAAAACCTCTCTGCTTATGCATCAGGTATACCCATTCTTTGAATCCTGCCTTTAACATGCTATTAAGAAAGACCAATTGCTTGCTCTTTGGAAAATGTGTATCTCTAAGGATGCTATGGGACTGTACACTTGAGTCTCCAAAATTCACACGTTGAAAAGCTAATCCTCAGTGTGATGATATTTGGAGACAGAGACTTTGAGAGGTAATTAGGTCATGAAAGTGGAGCCCTTGTGATGGGATTCATTTGTCTGCCTGGATCATGGGAGGATACAGTTAGAAGGCAGCTGTCTATAAGAAGCCAGGAAAGAGGTCAGTCTGATCAAAATGGCGAGCAGACCTGCTGGGTAACTGTTAGAGCAGTGGATGCTTGTCCATCAGTATTTTTATATGGTGCAATAAATTGTAGTAAATAACAGTTTGACCATATCAGCTGCAGCATCAAGCCAGTTGCTAGAAGGTATTCAAAAATGATATGACAGGCCCTGGCTGGTGGCACAGTGGATAAGGCGCCAACCTGCTAACCTACAGGTCACTGGTTCAATTCCCAGCCAGGGCACATAACCAGGTTGCAAGCCAGGACTCCAGCCAGGTCCGTAGCTGGAGGCAGGTGAAAGGCAACCACACATTGACGTCTCTCTCCCTCTCTGCCTCTTCCCCTACCCCTCTCTCTAAAAATAAATAAATCTTTAAAAAATGATATGACAATGCTGCAGATCCAATAAACCAGGGTTAATGTGAGATGATACAATAAATGTGAATGATGATGTAAAAGAAGCCATAAGAAAACTTCCTGAGAACCTGTATAATAGGGTGTTTCACATTAAGAGAGCTCTGGACCTGACCATGAGGCAGCAGATCTTGCTTAAAGAGCAGTGGACAAAATATGAGGAAGATAAATCTTGAACCATATCTGAAAGGAGTTATTTGAGAAAGAAAAGAAAGAGGAAGGAAGCAAAGAAGGGGAGCAATTTAGTTAAGAAACTAGCATGGATGACACCTATAAGTGGGATTGACTTCGAGGGGGAATGGGAAGGCAGGGAAGGAGAGAGAAGGGGGAGGGGAGAAATGGGATGAATGTAATACAACAATAAAATTCAATTTAAAAAAAAAGAAAGAGAAAAATGGGTAAAGAAATAATCATGTAATCAAAATTCGTGAATGCATCTGTCCTTTGTATTTTAATGATGTTGGTTAAACCTAAAATGTATAATTTAAAACCATGTGGGTTGCAAATATATTACTTTAAATAGATCTTTTTAAAATTATTATTATTATAAGAAAAAGAAGAAGCTACCACCAAGAAAGAGGCTGCTGGCGAATCTCTAACTTTTCAATCTCCAGAAATGTAAGAAATACATGTTTGTTTTTTAAGCCACCCAGTCTATGGTATTTTTGTTAGAGAAACCCACACTGATTAAGAGAAAGGATTTCCAGAGTGAGGAATAGCCATTCTTCCAAAGCTCTACTTCACACAAGTACATTTCCTCAAACATAAAATACTACTGGGTTGGGAAGTTCTTTTGATAGAACTTTTACATGTCCTTTTACCTAAAGGCCAAAATGTATCATACTCTCACACATAGACAGAAAGAAAGGAAAAAAAAAAAAAAAAAAAACACATTGAAAAAGGCCTACATTGGGAGATTTGAGAACAATTTACCAAAAAAGGTATTACTTTAAAGTATTTCTAAGCCTAAAAAATGAATTATTGATCTTGGACAGCACTAATCCTAGAAAAAAAGAATATCTGGTTCTACATGAGAATTCAAATTTCTCAATTTCTTTAGCATCTATTGATTAGTAACAAATCCAAGAATAATTTTACTTCTTTCATTTTAAATTGCTTCATCTTTTCAACCAGACTCTGCTTTCTGAGACCACTGAGACAAAAAATTCATTTAATTTTATTTTTAATCTGTGTTTATAAGAATGTCTCAGTCCATGGATTATTCTTGCTACCCATTAGACACCATTCCAAGCTGTTCACTGACCTTTTGTGTCCCATGTAATATTGCAGCACTTTTAGTCTTACATGAAATGCTTTTGTCATTTTCCACCTTTGCTCTTTCTGTCATTTTTAAATGCCAAACTTTATGCTGTAACTTCTCAGCTCCTCTTTTGAACTTGACATGCATTATGTGCCCTCTGTGCCCTTAATTACTTTTTGCACTTTGGGGTTGATCCATGTTGATCTTTTCTAATCCTACCATATTGATTGCTGTATAAGCCTCTTCCCGTCTAAAAATGTTTTTACCTTATTTTCTTTCTTTCCAGTGATGAAAGCCACTAAATGATTTGTTTCTACCAGTCCTTTCTAGGAAGTCTCAGGCTACCTGTGGGTGTGGCAACTAAGATATTCACTAGAATCATAATCAATTCTTTTCCAACATTAACTATGTCCTCAAGTATGATAAAGAAACCACAGTTATATGTGTCCAGAGCAGAAAACACATTTTCAGGAGATTATTGAGGAAACAACAAAAACATAATCATTTACACAGATACAAGAAAGAGGAAAGAAAGATTTTTTAAAGAATTATAAAATGGAAAATACTGAGGTAAAGAACCACATGAATAGTCTTATAAAAAGTATGAGTAAATAACTTGCGTGCCTAATGTGCCAGATACAAAAGCACAATCTATTCAGAATGTCGTCACTTGTCAAACACAGGCTGTCATCCTTGCCCTTGTATGCCAGCACCCAGCATAGAACCTGGCACCTGATGATGTTTGATAAATAATCTATTGGACGGATGTTGTACAAATACTTTGGTGATGGGATCATCTAGTATTCCAAGGATTAATTTGAACCTCTAGATTCAGTCCTTGTTGAAAATCTTGCTAGAATAAATATCGACAATCTGGATGCCACCAGAGTCATCATCTCAAAATGCAAATCAAATCATTTCTCAGGTGGAAAACTTTCAATGGCTCTCCGTGCCATGTGAAATAAAGCCCAAATGCTTATAAAACACTGTATATCTGGACTCTGTTTAACTTACTCACCTCATTTCCAGCCACTTTTCCTTCTTCCCAAAACCTGTATACTCCAAAAATATATTCTTTATAGCGGCTCCCTGGACTTGTACATATGCTTTCTCCCCTTGCAGAACGCACTTTCCTGCCCCATCTCTTCTGGTCTAGCCAATGCCTAGTCATCCTTCATACAGACAGATGCTCCTTCTTACCTGATCCCTTAACTAAAAGTGAAGTACCCTCTTCTGTCCACTACCACGATTCACTGTGTTTCTCTTAGCTTAGCACATAATATACTATGTTACCTTGTTGACATAGCTGCATTGCACTCTAGTCAGCAGTGTAACCACAATGTCTGTTTATCTTTCCTTGCCCTTGTATGCCAGCACCCAGCATAGAACCTGGCACCTGATGATGTTTGATAAATAATCTATTGGACGGATGTTGTACAACTACTTTGGTGATGGGATCATCTAGTATTCCGAGGATTAATTTGAACCTCTAGATTCAGTCCTTGTTGAAAATCTTGCTAGAATAAATATCGACAATCAGCGTATATGTTAAATAAAGCTCATTAGCAAGTTACTTTTGGCATGTGTGACAACTGTTACCTCTATTTTTCCTTCCCTACAACTATAAGGGCTTGTAGTTGATATAAACTATCCATACTATACAAAATTCAGCAGCCGGTGTTCCCCTAGCACTCACCTAGTTCCCTTTGCCTGTTCAGAGGTAGTTTTTCAGCTACCACAATCTCCCCTGTCCCACTCTCCCGAAGAGTCAAGATTGCCTAGTAAACTGTAACTCCCTCCACTGTTAGCCTGGCAGTGAGACAGATCAAGCATCTTAGCACTCCTTCTAAAGACTGCCAATCTCTATATAGTCTAAAATGAATCAATCTACCTTTCTGTCTCTGTAAGCCTAGTAAAATAAGAAAAGCTGAATTTATTTGAGCTGGCTTAGCAGCTTATAAGATCTTAAAATCATTATTTTTTTTTGTCACAGTCTCTGGGAGCTGTAGATTTTACAGAGTTGGAGAACAGTCAGTTGAAACTATACTAATCCCCTCTAAAAGTTTCTGAAATCAGAGACTACTTAATTCAATATATTCTGTTTGATTTAAATTTTTTTTCCCTTCTTGTCAAAATTTCTCCTGAAAGTTCAAGAAATGCTACCAATGAAGAACACAATAAAGAGAAACTGAATTGAATCCAATTTGAAAGGTTTACATATCCAAATTTACCTATAATTATAGTATCAACTTTTTAAAGAGCAAAATTCCTGAGGAAAAAAATATACTAATGTCATAAGTAGATCTAACATCATTTCCTTCATTTTTCAGAAAAATAACACTTTTAAACATCAGGAAAAAAAAGAACAAAAGAATAAATCCTTTGATCATTTGAAAGGTCAAATCCAAATCAAAAATACTTTCCTTTGATTTATTAACAAAAAATTAAAAATTAAGTGATGTGGCTTACTGCCCAAAGTAAGGGTATCATGGAGAAAGCATATTCATTCCTGTTATTACTGACAAGAGTAAGCATCCTGATTTTTTAAATTAATTTAATGTCAAGGATACAAGAGAACTGTATGGTCAATATAAAATGTACTATCCTAAATATTGGTGGTAACTTATTGGTGACTCTAAAATCAAATGCTTTCCAATGTGCTATAATCAACCTGTAGGCATTAAAATGGGCCATGAATTTTCAAAACAGCATTAATGAAAATAAACTGTAGAAAAGCCATTTGGACTGCCCTAAAATCTAAAACAACTTTAGTTCCCAATGTATCTGTTCATTGGCCTCTTTTTATTTTTCACTATAAAATTTGCTGATGGATGTGGTGTCTTAAAATTGTCAATCACATTTCTGTGTTTCTTCTTTGTTCACCAGTAGTAACTGCTCTCAGTCATATCTCCTGATTTTACTCCTAGCATCACCTATATGTACTTTAGCATGCTACTAGTGATCCTACATTTCCAGTGTCTTCTCCTCATCTCCAACAGACACCATAACCAGCAACTAAGTCTTGAATGTTTTCCCAGACCAGCACTGACAGCACCCATAGCCCTATCTGATGACTTGGTCCAAATAAGGCTCAGCCAATGAGAGTCAGGAGTGGCATCACACACCTGGACCATGATATTATAGAACGATTGGGCATTTGAACTGAGAAGTAATGGGTATTACAGTTAAGAAGTGTTAGATGGTTTCCTGTCCAGGAGCTAGAATATCTTCTAAGTCTGGGACTCCAATAAATCATAAAGAGCTTATTACACCTTTACCAAGATGTGTTCCCCAAAATAGTAACATGGTAAGATACACCCCAAACAGGCTTCCATGATTAATAAATATAGAAGCAGCTACATAATATAGTTTTTCTCTTGGAGATTCAGCATATTAAAGGATAGTAAGTCTGTTAAAAAAAAAAAAAAAAAAAAAAAAACCTGTTTAGCATTTTTAACCTGATATTTGCCAAACCTTTTTGGCCATTAAGTACATACTAAGATCCCAGACAATTGGTATCCCAAGGCATAGGCATGCTCAACCATTAATATTTGCTGCTTTTTCTCAATTCCCGTAAGCCTGGGCATTGGTCATATGATGTCCTACAACAGTGCCTCTTTTTTTTTTAAGATTTTATTTATTATTTTTAGAGACAGGGGAAGGGAGAGAGGCAGAGAGGGAGAGAGACATCAATCAGTGTATGGTTGCCTTTCACCTGCCTCCAGCTACGAACCTGGCTGGAGACCTGGCTTGCAACCTCGTTATGTGCCTTGGCTCGGAATAGAATCAGCGACCTTCGGGTTCACAGGCCGGCGCCTTATCCACTGTGCCACCAGCCAGGGCCAACAGTGCCTCTTAAATGTCTGTGTGCATTCAACGTACTGACAACTAATAAAAATGTGGATTCTTGTTTAGTCAGTGAGATGTGGGACCTCACGGTCTGCATTTCTAACAAGGCTGCAGGTGATGCAGACGCTGCTGGTCTTGATCACATTCTGAGTAACAAGGGTCTACAGGAACATTGCAGTGGGAAGAGCACATCTCCAGTCTCTTTATCGTACTTCCTAATAATAAATCCTCCTAAAATATTACTTTCAATATATAGTATGTCACTTTGCTGGTCAAAAGTTTTGGTGGTTCCCTATACCCTTCAGCATTAGTAACTCAACAACTGATGTTTTTTTGAACTTTTATTGTGAAGCAAATAGATTAAGACATCCCCTGACCTTATATAGCCAAGAACCAAGTGGGTAAGAAACAACGTGCAAAATACCAGGAGCCAAGTCAAGAAGGGAATAGTTTATTTCTTCAGACCTGTTTGCTCATCTGTAACATAAGGATTAAACTAAACCAGTGGGGTTTCATTTCCTATGTGCACTGCAGTCACTGACAGAGTCTCAGACCAGACCAATGAACCGCAGACTCTCAGCACCTGCTGGAGTAAGGCAAGGTTGGCTCTTAAAAACTCCCCAGGTGATTCTGACATGCAGTTAGGTTGAAGAATCACCTGACTAACCAACAACTCCCAAAGTGTTGCCCACCCCATCAACATCACCATTATCTGGACATTGTTAGACTGCAAGTACTCAGGCCTCATGTCAACCATCCCAAATCCAAAATCCAGGGGTCAGGGCCCAGAAATCCAGACAGCTGATTGATTTGAAAACCACTAGATTAGAAAAATCAGCAAATTTCTCTTCAGCTCTAAAATGCTGTCATTTTCTTTTACCTCCCACAGCCTTTTAAAAGATTTTTGTGGTTAAAACTTTTAAACTAAAAGTATAAACTCTGGAATTAGACTTCCTGAATTTAAATCACATCTCTTAGACTTAATTGCTATGCACTCTTGATGGGTTTAATTGTGTGTTTCAAGTCCTCAGCTATAAAATGAGGATAATAATAGTACCCATTTTCATAGAGTTGTTATGAAAATTAAATGATTTCATATACATAACTCACTCAGCAGAGTGATATTTCATTATTCAATCATTATCACCCCGGTGAGGCCTTTCCTGGCCACTTTATCCAAAACTGCAAGCCACCCCTACCATTCTATTGTTCCCTCACCTGGTTTATTCTTCTCCTTTGTAGTTTTTTACTTTCTAACATACTATATGCATATGTCACTTATTGTCAAATTGTGTGGTATAGATAGTAAACATTATTACCTGCCTCCTCCCACTAAGATATAAGTTCTATAAAATCAAGAATTTTCTCCATTTTGCTAAGAGTTATATCCTCAGTTAGCATCTAGTACAGGGACTGACACATTGGAAGTACTAAAAAAATATTAATGGAAGAAAGGAGTGAATAAGTGTTAACTATTATAATGTTATTAGCAATCCAAACTTTTCCTTACTGAAACCTAATAGCTTATACTTCTTGTGCATTGTCCCAATGTCCTTTTATCTTGTTTCATGCTTTATTCAAATTCCATCCCATATCTAACAATGTCCTTCTATCAAACTTCAGCTCATTTTAGGCTACATTCAGGTTCTATTTCTTCCTCTAATATTCCTGATAACTCTAGCTCTCAAACACTCTGATGGTCACAATGTTTACTATCTATACCACACAACTTGACACTTAAATCTTAATGTCATTGAAATGAGTAACACCTAAGAAATTTACTGGAAAAAGCTACATCATTCATGCAACAACCTTTCCACGAAAAATTAGGAAGGGGGCCCCAAGATAAACAAAGGAAAAATTTACCTTTAGCTATGCTGTCCTCAAACAGCAGAAATAGTGCTCCATGTTTTAAAAAGCACTTTTATACATGTCAGCCTACTTTTGACTAGGTGATCTCAAAGACTGTCTCCTTGCTCTCAAATTTTCAAAATATCTTCAAATAAAGTATGGAGAGAATACTTCTTGAGGTTAAAAATTGATACTAAATCATGAAAGTCATAACAAAAGTATATGAGATCCCAGTCAGGGCATATAGCCAAGGTTGTAAGCCAGGTCTCCAGCCAGGTCTGTAGCTGGAGGCAGGTGAAAGGCAACCATACATTGATGTTTCTCACTCTTTCTTCCTCCCTCCCTGCCCTTATCTCTAAAAATAATGAATAAAATCTTTTTTAAAAAACCAACCAAAAAAAGGTGCTATTAAAAAAAAAAAAGTATGAGATATGTCCAGAAAGTATCCAGCTGTGTAATATGAAAAATAGAGACATATATTGAAGAAGATACAAGAAACATTCTACATAGGACAATGATGCCTCAGTCCCCTTCAAAGTAGGCACCTTGAGGCCTCACACAGTTTTCTGAGTCACCATCAGCTACCCCATTGTATTTTCAGGTATTTCAATGATAGTCTGAAATCTCTTCCCTTTCAAAGGTGATTTTAATTTGGGGAAAAGCCAGAAGTTGCAGAGTGCCAAATCTGAGCTGTAAGGGACTGAGTCACCTGAGGGATTTGATGTTTCATCAAAACTCTCGGTAGGAGACGTAAGGCACAGCAAGATGGGTGCCTTGCTATGATGAAGCTGCCAATCACCACTTGCCCACAGCTGCAGCCTTCTGAATCATCTGAATAGTTTCCTCAGAGGAATGTTCAAACTTAATGCAAAATGTTACTCTCTTCAGTCATTTTGAATGTGACAGCCACACAGTACACATGCTTACTCAATGGCATTTACCATGGCCCACTGACCAGTACAGTGAAATCATCATTGTTCATACATACACATTCCAGTCCACTCTCCTTGACTGACAGGTTACATCAATATTGCACGGACTGTTCTCCTTGTATTAAAGGTGGGACTTTTTCCAGACATGCCTTGCATCATGACCCAAGAGGTTGCTGAATTTAGGGATGGCAAAATAAGTGGCTTTCTTGTCCCATTCTTCCTGCCAACTACAGTCTGGAAGAAGCTCACCATCATCCCCAGTGCAGCCCTCTAGGCAGACATTTCCAGTTGATCAGAGCAGGCAGACAGGGGCGGGGGGCAGGGGTGTGGCACTTGTTAGCAGGCAAACCTACTCTAACCATCTTCATTCTAAAAGCAAAGGAAACTGATGCTAAGAAACTTAAAGGGACTTGTCCGTGCACATACATGGTAGCAGACTAAGACCAGAACCAGCCTCCTGATTCCTTGTCCAGGACTTTCCACTGCTTGTCTGAAATTTGCATTTCTGAAATTTGGTATTTAAATTTCCACTCTAAAGCAATCATAACACAAGAAGCAAACCTTTAACAGAGAGTTTTCATATTGATGCTCATGAATATAACATTGAAATAATTTTTTTAAATGACAGCTTTGAGTTGAGTGACAGGCAGAGTTAGTTAGTCTGGTATTTTCAGTTGGATTTATTGACCTAAGCCTGGAATGTATCATGACTGGAAACAGACAAAACTGATCATTTTAATTCCACTGTCCTAAAAAAAGAAAAGGGAAATAGTTTTCATTAACAAGAACTAGACTCTACTGATTACAGGGTGAGGAGTGTATAAAAGGGATAAAGAGCAATGGGAAAAAAATACAATAAAAAAGAAAACAAGAACAAGACCCAAATCCAGTCCCAAAATGACTTGAATCAACTTTTTAAAGGTGAGCTTCCTGTCATTAATGGCAACGCATTATTTTAAAAATGGCATAATCAGCCCTGGCTGGTGGCACAGTAGATAAGGCACCAGCCTGGGAACCCAAAAATCGCTGGTTCGATTCCTAGCCAGGGCACATAACAAGGTTGCAAGCCAGGTCTCCAGCCAGGTCTGTAGCTGAAGGCAGGTGAAAGGCAACCATACATTGATGTCTCTCTCCCTCTCTGCCTCTCTCCCTTCCCCTCTCTCTAAAACTAATAAAATAAAATCTTTTAAAAATAAAAAAATGGCATAATCACTAAATTTAAATTATAGGAATATTTATTTGAAGAAATATGAAAAAAGTGATAAGGAAGAGAAATAAACATCTACTTTAATATAAATAATGACCATTTCCTCACCATGAAAATTATAACCACATATTTTATTTATTTTTAAAAATTAATTAATATTCCAATTACAGTTGACATACAATATTATGTTAGTTTCAGATGTACAATATAGGGATTAGACATTTATATACCTTACGAAATGATCCCTGATAAGTCTTATAACCATCTGATATTATGGTTATTACAATATTATTGAGTACATTCACTGTGGTGTACTTTACATCCCATGATTATTTTTATAACTGACAATTTGTGTTATGCTAAATGAAATAAGTCAGACAGAGAAAGACAAATACCTTATGTTTTCACATATACCTGGACTCTAGGAAACAAAATAAATGAACAAAATAGAATCAAGCTCACAGACACAGAGAACAAACTGATGGTCACCAGATGGGAGGCAGTTCGGGAGAATAGGTAAAAAAATAAAAAGGAATTAAGAATCACATTTTAGAATTATAATTTTCCAATGTCTCTCTAAAGCAGTTTTCATATATAATAATCACCTTTGCAACTCAGTTGGAATAAAACTGACTTCTCAATTTTTACCTAGCCAATTGATAATTCTGTCCTGATTAACTCATTTTAGGTATGCTATAAATGAAGCTGCCTTTGGGGGAGAAACCATCATCTGACACAATTAGAAATCGCCTCTGGCAGTGTCTGCATTACCCAAGGAAACCAGGCTGACAACTGGCAGTTCTGTTACTTCACAGTGTTAATCCAATTTAGCAACTATGGTACTTAGTTACAAGGAACCAGCAGTTGGTCCAGTCGCCTTTTTTTTCACCCTGCCCAAGGTGAGCCTGACTCATATTTAAAAGTAAGTGGCAGAAAGTAGTAAATACACAGAATCTCTCTCTTCAGTGTCACCCTGATACTAAGCAGGAGCAGGGGGTAGAGGACAAGGAGCTGTAGCTGAAACAGCCAGAGGAAGTTCAGGACCTGTGCTGCTCCTACTGCATGAAAACAGTCAATTCAAGGGGTTTTCCAGGGTCTGGATACAAATAAAAACAATCCCAATGGACCTCAGAAAAATCTCACCACAGATTGATGCTTATTAAGAGAGCCTTAGAAGATTGGAGTGATTCTCACCTCAACCCCTTTGTCAGTTGAGGTCACTGGTGCTCCATGAATTGAATCAAAATAAGAATGAAACCAAAAACTGTTCAGACTCCACCACAGTAGTCCCCCCAGCATGTATCCTTTAGACAAACAGGAAAGTGGGCCAGTACTTCCTTAAAATGTTTGTGAAACATTGGAATACTCCAGAATTGCTTTCTGACCTAATCATTCCAAAAATTTGGAGACCTCTTCTTTTGCATCACATTATTGATCCATTTGTTTCAATCAGTCTACTTACTCACCTAGCAGAAATATTTTTTGAATGGTGTCTTAAGACATAATTCACAATTATGGAAAATCCTTCAAAACACTACTATTTACATAATAAAAGCTCAAATTCCTTGAAAACTGACTATATACTGGCTAATCCAACATAGCAAATAGAGAATAAATTTGAGAGTTGGAAATGACTTGATTTAGAAACCAGTTTTGTCATTTCCTAGCTCTGAGATCATGAGTAAATCATGTGTTATCTTTGAGCCTGTTTTCTTTTTTATAAAATAATCTAAATAAAATATATTTCTCAATATACTTCCAAGGATCACATGAAGAACATAGAACAAAGGCATAAAAATGCCTAACCCATGATAGAAACTAAATAAATATTAATTCCATTTGCCAATTTCCTTTTTGCTGGTAAAGAAAATATCTGGGCCCTGGCCGATGGCACAGTGGATAAAGCACTGGCCTGTGAACCCAAAGGTCGCTGGTTTGATTCCCAGGCAGGGCACATAACCAGGTTGTAAGCCAGGTCTCCAGCCAGGTCCATAGCTGGAGGCAGGTGAAAGGCAACCATACATTGATGTCTCTCTCCCTCTCTGCTTCTCTCCCTTTTCCTCTCTCTAAAAACAATAAATGGAATCTTAAAAAAAAAAGGTTTAAGAAAAAAGAAAAGAAAATGTCTGTTAAAATGTTTTTCAATGTTGTGTATGGTTTAAAACTTAAGTATCATGCTAATGTCTTATCTATGCAACTGCATTTTGTATTGCTAATTTGAAACAACTACTATTTATGTGGTTCCACATAAAATATGAATGAATTATAACCCTGTACAGTCACCTAGTTGAACAATTCGGATTGCTACCATAATCTGGATCTTTTTCCAGAAATATGTTGGAACTTTATTTCTTTTTTTAATCAATCCCACTATGATAGCAGAGAAAAAGAGAAGATCTACACCTCTTCAGTTAAGTAATAGTAATATTCCCATATAGTCCTTTTCTTTTGTGTTAGATACCACATTTCTCTCAAAATTTTATCTGACTTCCAGAGCCTGCCTATAGCCTTAGTATTGCAAATATAGCAAGACAGGATTAGAAGAAAATATGTAGAGTCCTGCAAAAAAGGGGGAGGATGGGAAAAAAGCATGTTTGATGCATCTAAGAGAGTAGATAGAAACAGTCATATGGCCAAGAACAGCAGGCTTGTCCATCTGTCCATCATGAAACAGAATTGTGCCCACTAGTTATCAACAGAAGGTGGCCACGTGGGCATCACACTAAAATAGAATTTCTGTCATCAGGAAGACAAGGTGAGGAAGGAAGAAAAGGATTAACTGTTTCAGAATCAATATCTGGATATACATGAAGTATACAAAGAATGAGTGATGTATACATGTCTCATTCATTGACTGTAAAGCTGTTATTCATTATTTTGCTCATTCATTAAACATTTTCTGGCTGCTTTTTCGAAGGTCAGGCACATGCCAGCCACTAAGGATACAAAGAATCACTTCCTTATTTTAGGGATCCTGTTTCATGAGAGGGACAGACAAATTAAACAATTATAATACAGCAAGATGACAACTAATGTATATGTACCATGTGCCATGAGAACTCAAGGAAAAAAGTAATTACCTACATAAAAATCTGACCACAAATGTTTACCATCTTTTCTCAGGGGCTATGCTAATCTTCTCTGTAACATTGCAGTGTTGTTGTGTGCGCCACAGGAGTGAGACCAGCCACAGAAATGGAATAGAAAATCAAAGAATGAACAGATGGGTCTTGATTAATTATGCTTGTCTTGGGGTGTAAGAAAAGTATTGTTGCCTTTAGGTTCATATATTGTAGTCTTTTTAAAAAATATGTCTGTTTAATTTTATATGATTTTAACCCTACAAACTCCATCTAAACATGTACATTTTTTTAAATATCTGTTTTCTTTCTTTTTTTAAAAGATTTTATTTATTATTTTAGATATAGGGGAAGGGAGAGAGGCAGAGAGGAAGAGAGATGTCAATGCATGGTTGCCTTTCACCTGCCTCCAGCCACGGACCTGGCTGGATACCTGGCTTGCAACCTCGTTATGTGCCCTGGCTGGGAATCGAACCAGCGACCTTTGGTTTCTCAGACCTACACCTTATCCACTGTGCCACCAGCCAAGACTAAACATGTACATTTTTATTTTCTATAATATCAGTATATTTAAGAGTGTGACCATTGAACAATACAGGTATAGATATGGATATAGATGGAGAAATAGGTACAGTCACAGATGTAGATATAGATATAGAGATAAAATAGCACCTTGGCTGCTGGAAAAAGTATTTGTGACTAATTTCTTAAATTTTATAATGAAACACTTCCTTTCAGGCAAGTTCCTAACAGAAAAGTGGATATAAGGCATAGATAGCATTTATTAGCACTTAGCACAACTAAGATGTTAATACAAACAAATCCTCAGTGCTTTAAGACATATTACGAAGACTGCTTTTTCAACTACAGACATGAATAGTGAATTGAGGTACTCCCATTTAAGCTAAAGTATACAGTCTGTTTAAACTGCCAGCTTGAAAATCCTATTTAAATGTTTACTGACGTGCCGCTATAGTGTCCTCAGAAACACAAAACCCACAACAGTTTCAGACGACATTTATTACTGCTCCCCGAGATAATGGGCTCTGGTCTCCTGGTTACCTCTAGCCTTGGTGTTGCTCTTTGTTGTCCCTGAAGCCATACAGTGCCCTGGAGCGTGTGCTCCACGAGCTTCCATGAGCTTTCCCACAGCCACGAGAGCCTGCAGCGCATTCTGAAATAGGGCCACTGCAGCTGCCAGCCCCGGGCTGACCCAAACGCTGGGTCAGCTTGCAAGAACCCCTCTAAAGAACAGAGCTGTCACTCACCCTCTACCTCTGTCCTAATGTCCTGTCCTGGTGGCCACCAAAACTGAAATGCTTTAATTCAAGAGACCGTAGACACATTGTTACTATTAAGCATCAGTCTAACAAGATGTGAAAGTCCTAAACTTTCTAATCTTTACTTCAGTCACATAATTAACCTTTTCCACATGACAAAATTTCATTTGTACCTGCGCAGAAGGCATTCAGCCATGTAATACGAAAAATAGAGACAAGTTTTCTACAAGTGTTAGCCTATGAATGGACCTGTTTTTCTCAAGATCTGTATTATTTTCTTTGATTTTCCCACATATATTTAATCATCATAGTTTTTTAATTTTTTGCATGTGTAAGTTTTGCAAAGAGAAACTGATAAACAAAATTAAAAAGTAAATGTACTGACAGACTGGGTTGAGTAATGAATGACTCAAGCCCAAAGAGTTTGACTTACAAATGCAATAGAGAGAATCATTCATTAATTTAAGGTCAAAGGCCTACAAGCTACTTGACATTAAACAGAGGCTAACAGAAGCATCAATTAGTGGAGTTTTTTTTTCAAGTGGATATTACTGTGAAAAAAAATGATTTCTTTCTGATGGTGGAAGTTGTAATGTCTCTTCTAGGTTATCTAATAGTCAATATTCAGAAAAGAGAGATAATTATTAAATAAACAACATGGAAAAGAGCTAGGTAACATCCAACTTAAGAGTGTATCATGGTTCTCCTACTCTGTGAGCATGCCAGTCTGTGTGGTTCTGAGAAAAGATTTTCCCTTAAGCATTGGTAGGCATGGTAGCAATGCCCTGCTCTCTGCTTCCATACGCAACTAAGCTACATACACAACTAAGCTACAATGCAGCAGAAGTACAATACAGACCTCTGTAATTCTACTTCAAATACACAACCATTTGTAACACAGTCTGAATTTCAATTTATGAACAAAATAAAAACCATCATTTATTCAGCACATACAACATACTTAAGCACTGTGTCAATTTAATCCTTAAATTCAGTCTGTGAGATAATTGTTTTTATTCTCTTTTACAGAGAAGCAACAGGCCTAAAAAACTAATCTGCCCCAGGCAGAGCATTTTAATAATACTGTTTATTTGTATAAAATAAAATGTCCTTGAAGCCATTCATACTTGAGGAACAACTGCAATCCACACTCAGAGAGCTGAGGCTCTCGATGCAGAATTTCCATAACATACTCATAAAAGCAGGGTCCCTGACAGCTGAGCCCACATAGTACAATGTATTTGAAATTCAGGAACCTATGTAGATTTAACCACTTTCTTGGGCCCTTTAGAAAAGTCATCTTAGACCTGTAGATCCTTTTTTAAATAACCCTTTTAATCTTTTTTAGAAATAGCCAAAGATAAAACTGTTGCTTAGCTTGAAGCTACACATTCTATATTTTCCATTTTAACTTGTATTTATGCAACCTTTTCCTTAGCAAGAAATAAATTTTCTTTCATGAAGGAATAAAAATTTGCCCTCAAGGAAAATAGTACTCATTTTCAATAAATATTTGCTAAGTAACTACCTTTTTGAAATTTAAAGACTAAGCCTGACAAGAGTAGAAAAAGGAGGAAAGGCCCTGACTGGGTGGCTCAGTAGATGGGTGCCAGCCTGTGAACTCAAAAGTCGCTGGTTTGATTCCCAGCCAGGGCGCGTAACCAGGTTGTAAACCAGGTCTCCAGCCAGGTCCATAGCTGGAGGCAGGTGAAAGGCAACCATACATTGATGTTTCTCTCCCTCTCTCCCTTCCCCTCTCTCTAAAAATAATAAATAAAATAAAATAAAATAAAATAAAATGAAATAAAATAAAAAAGAGGAAAATGCCTGCCTGGTCTGTGCCTGCCAGAGACTTAAAACCTAATTATAGAGACAGGAATAGTAGGAATCAGGATCAAAACTTAAAGTGGAATTAAATGGTCCCTCCCCAAGGAACCAATTCTGACACCACGTTACTTCTCTCCGAGCCAGTTGTGGCTTCTCAATCTGACAGTGGGACCTAAAAACAGTCATCCTCTAGGATGGATGTTCAAGACTCTATTTCTCACAGTAACTCTTCAACTGGAGGGCATGACGCCTGAGGAAGGAGGCAGTTTCGGAACTGACGGGAGTGCGCGTGGGACGTACATGCTTTTACAAACCACAGAGCCCCTGCTCACACCTCCCAGAATCACTGGCTATAGGGAGCCCTCGGGCATAGAAGGGAGGATGGCCTGTGTCTTTAGAGGTCTTGAGACGGGACGACTGACAGCCACAATGTCTATCATGCTGCCATTATTCAGGTTTACAAGCCTGATGACACCGTGGTGTATATTCACTTTTCTATTCATCCTGACTTAATGCTGAGCAAATAATACTTTACATAAAAATCCAGAGTAAGAGAGACTTAATTCGAGTAGATGATTACCTTTGTCACTCATTAAGATTAAAGGCTGTGTCTTCAGAAGGCCTGAATCACCGCAAAGCTGAGTTGCTTAGAAAGCAGTCTGTAGTAAAAATAAGCACGAAGATGGTTATCTAAAGCAAATAATTTTAACATTAAAAACTACCCTTTTGGGAATACTCCCATTGGCCACTATGGTTTATGCCCCCTGGATACCCAAAGAAGTAGTTGAATTCTCTTCTAACATAAAATACTGCAAGTATGTACTATCTTTTCAGAAGACTTCATTCTCTTCTTTATTACTACCATAAAATTCCCAATGCCACAGCCTCCTCCATCTATCTCAGCCCTCACTTTTACTATCTACTCTCCTACTTCACTTCCTCCTCAGAAATGCATTCCTAACCAGTTGATGTGTCTATCTTATCCTTCACCCCATGCACCCTTTTTCCAGCATTCACATTTATGTTTTTATATTTAGCTAATTCACTGATCAACAAGTTGGATTGTGGCAGATGGCATCCTTCTTTTGAGTTTAGCTTTTCCCTAATTATAGGAAGAGGTTAAAAAAAGAAAAGAAAAAAAAAAAAGAATGCTTATAGAACTCGTAAAAAATTGTTACCAAAAATAAGCATTTTTAAAATGAAAGGAAAAAAAGCTACTTAACTTTAGCACATAAAAATCACTACTAAATTGTATTTTTCCCATCAGTAGTTTGTCTGTGTATGTTTTTTCAATTTTATTTTGAAATAATTTTAGATTTAGATAAAAGCTGCAAAAACAGTACAGAAAGTTCCTGTATACTCTTCACCCAGCTTCTGCTACTGATAACATCTTTCATTACCATAGCATAATTACCAACATCTTCTATGTACATTTTGACAAGGTTAAATCATACATTTTGTTCATAGCACCTTACATTTTATGATAACATAAGCAGTTTGATTAAATATTTCAAAAACATTTATTGTCTAAGTAATGTCATACTACATCAATGCATTTTAAACTATTTACACACTGTTGAATAATTAGATTGCTTGCAATTTTTTTCTATTATTAAATATCCTTGTTAACACAGGTTATAATATCTTGAAACATTTACTGATTTTATATGTCAAAAAATGTTCTCTCACTTTAGATTGCTGTTTTTAGTTATTTTTGAAGGTGAACATTTATGTGCTTATTAATCATTTTTATTTCATCTTTTATGAATTACTTATTTGGGACCTTTGTCCATGTACTTATGCTTACGGATGTCTCAATGTGTTATTTAACAGTTTTTGTAAAACTTGAACATTAAGAATATTAAGGTTTGGATTCAATGGTTGCCAATATTTTTCATTGCTTGATGATGATTTTTTAATTATTTTTTCTGTTTTCATTTTGATAATGCAAAACAATTTTGTCAACTGAAAACACAGTATCTCTTTTATAGTCACAATTTGTCATGGAAAAGACATTGTCATAAAATTAGACTTTCATTCACAACTCAGCATTTCTCAAACTGAGTTCCTCCAACTGTTAGGAATTAAGAAATATTTTTTTCTTAAAAGAAGTCCATACATGGCGCTGGCAGGGTAGCTCAATTGGTCAGAGTATCATCCCAACATGTCAAGTGCAGGTTCAATCCCTGGTTAGAGTTCATACAAGAAACAACCAGTGAATGCATAAATAAGTGGAACAACAAAGTAAAACAAAGTGATGAGCTCTCCTCCACCCTCTAAAAAGAAGTTTTTAGAAAGGGTCCATATGTATTCAAATTTGACAAAAATTATTATAGAGACAAGGTCAAAGGAAGAATCTCAAGTTATAAGGAGATGCCATGTCATACAAAATAAAAAAATGCATCAAAGGATCAATTTGTATTAAAAGTTCTTTAGTGTTAGTTATTTCATAGCATTTTAATGTCTTATATTCATACTAAATAACACTATACTAAAAATAATTTATTTTTTATTATTACAAACTGAAAATCAAAAAGCCATTATCCACTTCAGCAGTTCCAAGTTGCTTTAGAGTCCCCAAACAGCCTCAGCTTTCTTATAATTGCTGACTGCCCTCTCTGCCTGTAACCTCTATTACTGCATCCCCACCAAGTGCGACACTCCTGGGCCTCATTGTCATTCCCCTCCACCCTGCCACCCGTTCCTCCATCCCTGATATTGTCTTAATTAATGCATTCTCCACTGACTTTTCCTCTAGGTTTACATTCACCATTGCATATTAAATTTGTTCATATAGCTTCCCCCTCCCTATCAGTAACTTGGGAATAGGAGACAGTCATCACTGGAGCCCTCAGTGCCTAGCAAAGTTACTGACTATAATAGGAGGCCCACTAATGTTTATAAAATGAACTGTGTTTTTCATATAACTTAAAACACTTCTGGGAGAGTTATAAGAAACCTGACTTTGTTTTCTGAATTATACTGATAAATAATGCTGCAGGTTCATCTACCAACTCTGCTGTCAGTTCTGTCCCATGGAGTCCACACTTTTACTTCAGCACTATCAAAGCTTTCTACTCACTGACTCAAGGCAAGAAGAACACCTTTCTCAGAAAGTTGATTAATAATCACTCATTTCAAAAATTTATTTGTAATGTTGAAATAATTTTAAACTTACAGAAGAGTTGGAAGCATAGAGCAAAGAACTATTGAACTGCTTCAACCAGATTCACCAGTTGTTATGATTTTCACCAGTAATGATTTTGCCATATTTTATTTCTTTTTCCATTCACACATCACAAAATATTTTTCCTGAATCATTTGAGAGTTATTTGCAGAATCATGTTCTTTATACCTACATACTTCAATGTTCACTTCCTAAGAACAAAGACATTCTCTTATGTAGCCACAGTATGTTTATAAAATTCAAGAATATAACATTTATACAATGCTTTTACATAACATAGTCTTTTTCATTTTATACAATTATTTTCATAATGTCCTTGTCACAATTATTTTCCTGATCCAGATACAAAATTACATATTACATATAGTTGGCATATCTTATTGGCCTTATTCATCTAGAATTGTCCTTCACACTTAGTTTTATAAGACATTGAAATTTTTCAAAGTCCCTTTGGGTCTGATATTCCCATGTGATCAGATTTGGGTTATACATTTTTTGGCAGGAATACTGTATAAATCATGCTGCGACATTTTTAGCACATCACATCAGGAATCAAATCTCAATTAATCCCATCATTGATAACATTAATTTCTTTAAATATTTTATTTATTTACTTTTAGAGAGAAGGATAGAGAGGGAGAAAGAGAGAAACATCAATGTGTGGTTGACTCTCATGCACCCCCAATTGGGGATCTGGCTCACAACCCAGGCATATGCCCTAACTGGGAATCTAACCAGCAACCCTTTAGTTCACACACAGATCAGTGCTTAATCTACACAGCCACACCAGCCAGGGATAATTTTGATCACTCAGTAATGTGGTGTCTGTATGTTTCGGCTTCTCCACTATAGTTACCATTTTTCACTTTGGAAATAAGAAATCCCTGGGGAGATGCTATGATAACATATCAATATGTTCTATTCCTTTTAAAACTTTTAGAACCCATTGATTATTCTCTGAATCAACCACCATGGTTGTAAAATGGTGATTTCCTACCTCCACTATTCCTTCTACATTTATCAATTGATATAACTATTCTTCCTTATAAGGATATCCAAATTAAAGACTGTTTCAAAGTTATTTTTAAATCACTTTGAAAATGTTATCACAATTTTCTTTAATTTTGCACTTTCACTGTTACATGTTAAGACACCCAGAGCTGACATTTCACATTCATAATCATTTTTCTGCTCTATAAAACTTTGTTTGAAACTACTAAATCTTGCTTCAAACTTCTAATTACAATCCAATACTAAACTCCCAGTCCTCTCTGCCTTGCTGCAGCACAGTCCACAACTGGCCATGATCTGAGGCATATTAACAAAGAAAGACATTACTGGTTGAAATAATATTCAGATCCCTTAGGCAAACAGGTATAGTCTTATGGAGGAGAAGGCATATTGGGTTCCAATAACTAAAGGACAATTTCCTTAATAAAAACACCCAGAGGTTGCTGGTTCGATTCTTAGCCAGAGCACATAACCAGGTTGCAAGCCAGGTCTCCAGACAGGTCCATAGCTGGAGGCCAGTGAAAGGCAACCATACATTGATGTCTCTCTCCCTCTCTGCCTCTCTCCTTTCCCCTCTCTCTGAAAATAATAAACAAAATCTTTTAAAAAATATATCAAATTTATAATACATTTTTAAAAATATTGTATGGAGGTACTATGGTTACCTTAGTCAATAAAATGATGCAGGTGTCAGAGATACATTCTATATTACTTTTGCATATCATATTTTGTTCACCATCCAAAGTCAAGTGGCCTTCTATTACATTTCTTCTTTCTTTAACTTCATCTAGCCACACCTTTTTTCCTTCTCAAAATTATATTTCTGTGTCTGAAGGTTCTTTTTTTGTTGTTCTTGTTCTCTTTGTTCCCCCTAATTCCTTACATACACTCAAAACCAAATTGTGCAATAAAAACTTATGTTTTGAACTCTGAAAAAAAGAAAACCACACAACTCACTTTCTTCTCATTTTATATTTCTTTGGCATCATCCTGTCCTTAATTTTATTTCCCAAGGTTCTTTCCCATAGGAAATAAAATGTGCTGACAAGCTGACATGACTCTTCTAGTCTACTTGGTAGTTAATTTCCTCACAGAACCTTGTAAATCAATATTCTGGTTTATAATCAGACCCTTGTAAATTTGGTTAGAAGGAATCAATTTCCCTGGGCCTGTCAACTTCTAGGTGACCACATAATAACCTAGTTTCTGAACCTGAGAGCTGTGTGTCAGACTCTAGACAATGGCTGTCACTATGGAATGGCGCATACACTGTAATACCAGGCAAAATGGTCATTCAGATTTAACAATACAATATTTTACAGAACACTTGTGGATATCAAACGAGTTCTTATATATCAAAGTACCTGGACTCTCAATAAACTATCATTAGTTCACTTTTTTTTTTTAATCTTTTAACCCAAATGTAACTAACAGGAGAAAAAAATCCAAGTTTGAAAAATTTCACAATGAACTAAAATGATGCTAAATATTGTCCCTACTACTTTCCAATTTATCTTAACACTTTCTCTTTCAAAGAAGTTCCTTTTTAGTGTTTTCTCACTTGTATAGCTACCTTTTGCTATTGTGTGTCTTCATAGTTTATCATTCAGTAATGCTTAGGGAAAGGATTAATGCAAACAAAATATCCAAAAATAACTATACTCTGAAGAATAATTTATAAACTCTGTGATCTTGGGCAAGTCACTTAACCTTTCTACATGACTGTGTTATTAGTCAGTTACTATGCTTTTAGGCCCATCCTATAGTCTTTCTTGGTGTCCCTTCCATCTCCAATAGCTATAAACTATTGTACCACTGAATCTTCAGGACTTAGCACAATATGTATTATATGAATTTTGAATGATTAGATAGATGCACTTTAAGACTATATTTTGCTCACAAATACCATAAGTGACCTCAATTTTTACAAGAAAGAAAATGAAGATCAGTCACTAACTTACTGTCCATAAAATTTTAAGTTCTGGTTTAAAGAAACATAATTGACAAAAAAAGTTATTGACTGATGGTAATGAACAGACACTAACACAGGCTTCCTATGCTAACCTCAACATCATTATGATGGATAAGTAACTAGGTGGACTGGTGGATCAATTGATAAAGTAGTTTACTCATTCAAAAATATATACATTGCTAATTTTTTTAGAGCATAAATTCCTGGCCAAATTTTTCCACTTGGACTTTATTCCCTATCTATGAATGTTCAGAACAACTTGCTCACCATAGATTTCAAATAATTTCCAATAGATTCAAAAATATATCCCTGTGGAATTTCTGTCATGTTCAATAAATGATGACCTCTTTCCATATTGATCATAATTATAATACATAACAGGAGCTTCTATTTGTTACTCTTTGGTTTTATAATGGCATGTTTACATTGTAGAAATTATCTTTAGCCTATCTCAACTTTTCCACATGTGTGACTAAAAATAATTATGATAATTTTTCCATACCTTCCATTTTTGTTAAACAATTTAAAAATTGGGGAGGTTTCAGAAATTCAATTGTAATCTATTGCTGCTGATACATAGCAGAAACCAGGACAACAGTTTGAAAAGTATGTACCAAGTCAAGAATGGAAAAACTTGGGCTTATAGAAAAAACTGTATTTTCTTTTCTACTAACCCTCACTCTTCTAGAACCATATTTCTGTTTTGTTTCTTCCCTTACAATCACTGTGTGCTAAATGAAATTATTCATATTTTCTAGACATCAGTTTCCCTCAATTCAATTTAGTTCAGTTTAACAAACATTATGGACTACTTGCTGTGAGCAAACCACTAGAACAGGTTCTTAGGAGTCAAAGATTAGTAAGACATATTTTCTAACTCTCATGAAGTTATTATAGCTTAATTAGGACATTGTTTTTGCTTTTCAAAGCCTCTGCCCTCATTCTCATTTTAATCAGACTTGCTCTATTTTTACCAGTTGTATATTTTGGGGTTTGATATATTATTGCTGTAAGATATTTGAAAAATCACTAGTCTGGGGGAAGCAATAGACATTTAAATAATTACAATACAGTTTTGCTTTGCTTTTTTAAAAACTTTTTTATTTATTATTTTTAGAGAGAGGGGAAGAGAGAGAGGCAAAGAGGGAGAGAAGCATCAATGTATGTTAGCCTTTCACCTGCCTCTAGCTTAGGACCTGGCTGGAGACCTGGCTTGCAGCCTGGTTATGTGCCCTGGCTGAGAATCAAACCAGTGACCTTTGGGTTCAAAGGCTGGCACCTACCTATCCCCTGAGCCAACAGCCAGGGCTACAGTAGTTTTATCAAGGTAATAAACGTATTGCCTCAGCCCAGTTTCCTCAGAATACACAGCCTAAGCCAAAGCAGTGTGATTCATGGAACAATAGTTAGGAAGGAAGTAGCTAAGTAGCAAAGGAAGAAGAGTCAAACCAAGATTCACCATTAAATTAGCTGGCTACCCATACAGGTGACTGGACTTTCAGTCTTGTAAACCATCCTGATAATCTCCAAGGGAAAGAAAGCTGGGAACATTCATCCACTACTCTATCCTTCACTGGTCAAGGGAATCCTCCAGAGCATTAACTCTTTATCATTTCTGGGTTTTCACATGCTTGAGTGATGAACATAATCCCAGGGGTGTTCCATGCTACTTCACCGTCAAGTAAAGAATCCATGGGGGTTAGAGTGAGGGAGTGAGAGGTAAACTGCCGAAGGCTGAGGCTGGCACGGTTGGGTTGTACCTGCATAAAGATAGGCAGCATCTTTACAGAAACTGTCACTACGGCTGTGGCTAGAATAAGAGGTAAGACAAAGAATATCTGAAGTGGAGCACAAAAAAGCATCAGATGTAAGTAGAACAGAGTAGAACATGATTAATTCTTTCTGGAAGAGAAGAATTAGGAAAAATTTCAGACACACAAGTCCTCAGAAAAATTCTTCAAATGGCAAAAGGAGATGTGTATTCCAAAGAGACAAAAAGGTTTCAAACACTAAGATGCATTTGAAAAATGATAAGAAAATCTGTATTCCTGGAGTTAAAGTGGCAATAGATGAGATTAGGGATGTGGACTAAGCCCAAAACATAATGGATGTGAGGAATTTCAATTTGGTACCAGAAAAATAGGCAGTCATTATAGTGGTTTTAAATGAAATTTGAAAGAGGGTGTAATAGAATAATATTGATTAACGTCATATTTGTGAACTGAGAAGTGGGGTGTGTGAAAAGTAGGAAATACAAATAGATAGTGTTGCCTTTGGATAAATTATGTTATGTTAAGGACATATAATGTAAGCCCTAGATCAAGCACTACTAAGAAAATAATAAAAGGTATATAGCTACACTTATGGTCAAGATGGGAACATAGCTAAACACAGCTTGCCTCCTTGCAAAACCACATTAAAATTACAACTAAACTACAGAACACCATTATTCAGAACCATCAGAAGTCAAGTTGAATGGAAGTCCTACAACTATGGAATTAAAGAAGGAACCACATCAAGACTGGTAGGAGGGGTGGAGATGTGGAATGGGCTGGACTTGCACCCATGTGCAGCAGATAAAAATTGAGAGGGTTATTCCAGGAGCAATGGGCCCAGCCCCACACTAGGCCTGAAGCCCAGAATTCCATCGGCAGGAAGGTAAGCCTCCATAAATTCTGGCTATAGAGTAAAATAAGTATTAAAGATAAAAAGAAAGAAAATGCTTAATTTACTACAATATATCTAAAATATGGTCATTTAACATGTAATAACTATATAAGCTATTAACATATTTTTAAATTTTTATATTAACTCCTCAAAATCCAATATGTACTTTAAATATGTGTAAAAAGCCCTGGCTGGTGGCACAGTAGATAAGGTACTGGCCTGTGAAACTAGAGGCCGCTGGTTCGATTCCCAGCCAGGGCACATAACCAGGTTACAGGCCAGGTCTCTAGCTAGGTAGGTAGCTAGAGGCAGGTGAAAGGCAACCATACGTTGATGAATCCCTCCCTCTCTGCCTCTCTCTCCTTTCCCCTCTCTCTAAAAGATAATAAATAAAATATTTAAAATAAATAAATAGTGTAAAAATATGTATGTGTATAAATGTATTTGTGCATGTGTTTGGTAATATTGCAATTGATATTACTTTAAAAATTAATTCCATAAACAAATGAATTAACAGACGCATTTTGAAATAATGAAAACTTTGTATTAATATGATTTGAGAGGTTGACAGAAGGCAGTAATTAAATGGCAAATTGGATATGAAAGGAAAGAATAAAATGTACACATTGGTGATTACAGAATAGATAGGGGGATGTTAAGAAGAAAAAAGGAAATGGAGAAGCCAAAGAACTTATATGCATGACACATGGACATGAACTAAAGGGGACATTGCCAGATGGAATAGGGGGTACTTGGTGGAGGGGGAAAACTGGGGCAACTTTAATAGTAAAATCAATAAAATATATTTTTTTTAAAAAAGTGGCAACTGAGGCTGTGAGAGACAGAAACTGCTGAACTCCCTGGCAGATCCTCTAAAAAGGCCTGCACCTGGACGCACTCAGACTCCCTCTGAGTTTCAACACAAGGGCAGCAGATTGAACAGCACGAGAGACATATGGAAAGAGACTGACTTGTCTGGTACCAGGGCAAGAGCTGGGGGTGTAGGTTTCTCCCAGACAGAAGTGTTGGCACAGGCCATTGTTCCTTTCCTGAGCCCTCCCCCTAAAGAACTAGCAGGCAGGCACCCATATCTGAGACTCCATCAACCCCTGGCTTACCCTGTTGGCCCCACACCAGTGATTCCCTAAGGCCCCACCCCACCCAACTTTCAGGCCCACCCAAGCTGTTTCCAATGGCTTTTCCATACAAATAGCTTATCTTGGATCATGGTTCAGATTTTACTAAATTCTCCCAAATAAGCAGATCTGATCTCAATAAGCTCTTTACCTGTTGCTCAGTGGCTCCAGGTCTGGCACTAGCACCAGCTGGCTTGATTCACAATTTGGCCTTGCTGGGGCACCTCTAAGAACCAGAACAAGTAGCAGCCATCTACTTATAGCTTTGTAGCTTATACTGTGTGACCCTAGACGTAACACAGAGGAATATTGATCTTGGATGTGCCACAGAAACTAAGGCTCAACTACAAGAGGAGGGTATACTTATCCCACACAAAGGGTTCATCTCAAGTACCCAGCCTAGGTGATAGGGGAAGTGGTTCCACTGGATCTTACAGGACACCTACTACATTAGTCCATGCTTCCAAGAGAGGGAGTCACAGCAGCTCTACCTAAAATATGGAAATAAACACAGGAAGACTGCCCAAATGAGGAGACAGAGAAACATGGCCCAAATGAAAGAACAGAACAAAGCTCCTGAAAAAGAACTAAACAAAATGGAGACAAGCAATCCACTAGATGTAGAATTCAAAACACTGGTTATAAGAATGCTCAAGGAACTTAGTCAGAACCTCAACAGCATTAAAAAAAAAAAAAAAGATTCAGTCTAAATACACTAATTGAATTAAAGAACAATTTATAGGGAATCAACAGTAGAGTGGATGAAGCTGAAAATCAAATCAGCAGTTTGGAATATAAGGAAGCAAAAAGCCACCAATCAGAATAACAAGAAGAAAAAATAATCTGCACCACCCCTAAAAAAGGATAGTTTTAAGGAGCCTCTGGGAAAACATCAAGCTACCAACATTTGCATCATGGGGGTGCCAGAATGAGAGGAGAAAGAGCAAGAAATTAGAAATCTATTTGAAAAATGACGAAAATCTTCCCTAATTTGGTGAAGAAAAGAGATATACAAATCCAAGAAGCACAGAGATGAACCCAATACACCAAGGCATACACCAAGACATATCATAATTAAAATGACAAAGAATCTTAAAAGTCAGAAGGGAAAAGCGGTTAGTTACCTACAACGGAACTTCCATAAGATTGTCAGCTGATTTCTCAAAAGAAATTTTGCAGGCTAGAAATAGTCAAAGTAATAAAAAGCAAAGACCTACAACCATCACCCAGAAACCAATATTATATGAAATGTTAAGGAGTCTTCTTTAAGAAGAAGAAGATCAAAAGTATGAATAATAAAATGGCAATAAATACATATCTATCAACAATTGAACCTAAAAAACAAACTAAGCAAACAAGCAGAACAGAAACAGAATCATGAATACAGAGAGTGTTTTGATAGTTGCCAGACTTGGGGGAGGGGGGATTCAGGGGTGGAGGAAAATGTACAGGAATAAAAAAATACAAATTGGTTGGTACAGAATAGTCATGGTGACATAAAGTATAGTGGCTAAAGAACATACATGAATTATCCATGGACATGAACAATGGTATGGGGACTGCCTTAGGGAATTGGGGGTGCTGGGTGGAGAGGAGCAAAGGGGGAAAATAGGACAAGTGTAATAGCATATCAATAAAGTATATCAATATTAATATCAATAGAATATATACTTTTTAAAAAGGTGTTCAGCTAAGAAGCCAATAGAGGAAATATATGGAAAACACACACACACAAAAAAATACTAAATCATTCCAAAAGTCAGAATCAGGATAAAAGAGTGAGAGCAAAAATCATAAGAAACAGAATTTTTTTAAAATACCAAGATAGTACATTTAAACCCAAGTATTTTAATATTTATACTAAATGTAAGTGAACTAAACACCCACAATTAAAAGGATAAATCAATGCTATATGTTTGAATCTCACAAATATTATGCTGGCTGAAACTGAACTCTGAAGAGTAAATAAGTGAATAATTTAATATATATGGAAGCTTAAATCAAACAATTTTATATTGATAGAAATTAGACCAGTGGTTGTCTAAGGTTAAGGTTTAGAGCAAAAGGCTGTTTGAACCAATAAAGTGTGCAAGAAGAAAAGAGTTGTACATAGGAGGCCTGAGGAGCAAACCACTCATTTCCGCCACAGCTACTAACAGTCAGAATTATATGTGGATTATTTCCCAAGCCTCTTACTATGATGCTGTGTCATTCAGTTGTCCATAAATTCTTCCAAAAGGCACCTTAATAAGTCAAGCAAGAGGGAGAAATTTTATCCTGAGCAACATGGACTTGATATGAGTACCATGGGAAACATGTAGGTATTTATTAAGTAACACATTTCTATTTTTCCTTAAAATGGGAGGAATGAGTATAGAAAGTAAAAGGTAGGAAATGGTGATCTATAGCTGAATTTCTCTTATTTTCTATCCAACAGCTTTGCCTTTTGTGTTGCCCTGTGATTCAGTATCAATTCCTAAGTGTCTCAAAATTCTCTGGTGTTCTGCCAGGGTAATTTTTATGCTCTTCCAGTATTATCTGGGTGTGAAGATGAGTCAAGATAGACAGAATATCATCTCTAAAAAAAAAAAAAAGTTTTAAAATGAGGAAAGAAGAACATGGTTCATATACATATAGAAGGCTTAAATGTTACCATGATGACTAAAAATACAAACCACACTCTATTCATCTCCAGCTATGAGATCAAGCCCATGTACACTTATTATGTACATATTGTATACCCAGTATTCTGGTCAATTATTTCAGATGTCATTCACTTGCTGAAGAATTTAGTAGCTGTTGAAAACATTTTTTTCAACTATAAAATGTGACATGAGGCCTGTGAACCCAAAGGTCACCAATTCAATTCCCAATCAGGCCTCATACCCAGGTTGCAGGCCAAGTCTCCAGCCAGGTCCCCTGCTGGAGGCAAGTGAAAGGCAACCATACATTGATGGTTCTCTCCCTTTCTTCCTCCCTCCTTTCCCCTCTCTATAAACAAATGATGAATAAAGTCTTTTTAAAAATGTGACACGAGTGTTAATTATTATTTATGAATCTATTAATATATAGTTTTGGCCAATGAGTCAAACATGAAGAACTCATTTCCAGTCTAAATATTAAAGCTTCATTCTAGATTGTCCCACTGCAGAAACATATGGGTAAATTCAGCAACCAATTTTTGAGCACCTACTATAAGCCATGTATTATATGTACTTGGTTCAGAAATGAAATAGAGCATAATTCTTGCCCTCAAAAAATAAATAATTCACAATCTAATGGTGACAATTTGATAAGTGCCAAAGGAGATGTATGTAATTGGCACAGCAAATGTCCTTGTAATCTGGTTTGTTTCCTTCACATTTTTCATTTTTATTACTTTTAAGATGTAAACAGCAAAATAGTTGAGCAAGACTCTCAAATAATAGCAAGAGCCCTGTAGAGTTTATGCCTGAGAGATTCTAGAAACATTGTATCTAAAAGTTTTGTCACTTGAGGAACTGTAACACACATTTTCAAATTACTTTGCCAACAATCAAGTGTGCTGGTGACAGAGATACACCAGTTATTTTCTGTTGGAGACTTCAGACTGCAGCCTGTAAACTAGCACAGATACTGTGCTATATACTAAAACCAACAGAAGTGGGTATTCAAGACAAGCACAGTTCACTGATGCATCTAGGAGCACAGCAGTTGCACTGTTGATGTGCCATCCAATTCGGAAATAAAAGAAACACACCTACCAATACTGTCTTAATACTGTTTCTTGGTTAGCTACTTTTAAAAAAGAAAAAAAAAATTAAAGATTTTATTTAAATAATTCCCAAACTTTCATATAGAAAGAACTACATGATGTGAATTACATATAATTTTCTATTATCATCAATTTTGGAATATTTTGATGTGAGGCCTGAGACTTCAATATTAAGTACTGTCATAAAATCAACAGTCTGATTTTTTTTAAAACATACTTTCATGTGGAATATCAAGCTCATCTACAGAGAAGGAACATGCAGTGATCACAGTTACACGTTTCTCTCCAAACCAACAAAAGATAAAATAGTTTATTATTTTTATTATTATTAAATAAAACTCATCTCACTGATAGAGATTCAAGATTTACAAAAGAAGTCAGTGTAATATTGACTTACAATAACTGTCATCTATTAAGAAGAAAAGTCTTACAAACACAAAAGCATGAGGAAATAAAAGTTCATATTCTTAGTGTTAAATTGAACTGTACAGAGTATTAGAAACTATAGTAAATAAACTAGTAAGTATTAGGTGTAACAGAAAATAGTGATGAGTAGTCAAGGAAAAGGAAGAACTAGACTAGGGTGTTCAATGTTAAAGAGAATATGAATAAAAGAAAAGAGAACAGTTTAAATGCTAGGAGCTGTGTAAGCTAAGTCACAGAGCTAGAAATGCACAGAAGCTGTGGTAGTTGGTTGGGTCACAAAAAGGATAGCTCTGGCTGTCATGGTCAGTTAGCACCAAGCACTGGGTATAATGTTGCACAGTTAGGTTTGGAGCATTACTATTTCAAGAAGTTTGAACTGTTGTCTAGTTGACAATAGGGAACCAATGAAAGCAAAGAAGTTGTTAACCTACAGATGAAGACACCTAGAATAGTAAGACTCAGGTCTAATAGGAAATCTGTGAACAAGATGCTAAAGCCTTGATGGGCATGAGAAAATAAAGAAAATGTCAGTAAATTATAGTAAACAGTAAAGATAGAGTGGTTTCCAGAGAGCATACAACTCAAGTGAAATTTGGGATACACACACACACACACACACACACACACACATACATACATACGTACATACATATATAAAGAATTTACGAGGTGATTGGGAGGGAAGGGAAAGGAAATCTTGTGAGTCCCAAAAATATCACTGCCTCATTGTATTCCTATCCATATGTCTACTGAGTGGCTTGATCAGGCTACTTCAAATCACAGTAGTTTTGTGACCATTTAGCCCCTTATCACCAAATATCCTCTCAAATATAATAAAATTATTCAAGATGATTTATGATGTAACTTCACAAAAGTTGCTAATCCCTGTACTCACTCGTACTAAGCAAAGTGTTTATTGACTATACATTTAAATTTTTATTATATGACATCAAAAGCATAAATGAGCCCTGCCTGGCTGGTATGGCTCAGTGGCTTGAGTGCCAACCTATAAACCAAGTTACTGGTTCAATTCCCAGGCAGGGCACATGCCTGGGTTGGGGGGGTGGGGCATGTGAGAGGCTACCAACTGGTGTTTCTCTCCCTCTTTCTCCCTCCCTTCTCTTTTCTCTGAAAATAAATAAAAAAATGTAAAGCATAACTGAAAAAAGAAAAACTATATAAATTGGATTTCGACAACATTAAAAAAGTTTTTTGTGCTGCAAATGATCAAGAAATTGAGAGCCCTGGCTGGTGTGGCTCCGTGGATTGAGCACCAGCCTCTGAATCCAAAGGTCTCTGGTTCGATTCCCAGTCAGGGCACATGCCCAGGTTGCAAGCCAGGTCTCTAGCCAGGTCCATAACTGGAGGCAGGTGAAAGGCAACCATACATTGATGTTTCTCTCCCTTTCTTCCTCACTCTATTTCCCTCTCTCTAAAAATAATAAATAAAACCTTTAAAAAAAGAAATTGAAAAGACAACACCAAGAATGGGAGAAAATATTTGCAAGTCATGTATCTGATAAATGACCTGTATGCAGAAAATATAAATTTACAACTACACAATGAAAAGACAATAGCCAAATTTAAAAATGAACAAAGACTTGAAAACATGTTTCTCTAAAGAAGATCTACATATGGCTAAGAATTACACGACAAGATGTTAAACATCATTAGTCATAAGGGAAATGCAAATCAAAACTACAACATACCATTTCACATCCACTGGGATGGGAGGAGGAGGAGGAGGAGGAGGAGGAGGAAGAAGAAGAAGACAACGATATAGGAGGAGGAAGAGGAGATGAAGGAGGAGGAGAAGGAGGAGGAGGAGGATAAGAAAGAGAAACAAGAAGGAGGAGGAGGAGGAGGAGAAGTATTATGGAGAAATTGGAATCTTTGTACGTGGCTGAGAGGAATGTAAAACAGCACAGCCGTCTTGGAAAACAGCTTAATAGCTCTTTAGAAAAGGAAATGTAGAGTTACTGTATGACTCAGCATTCCACTCTTTAATTTTATATATATATATATATATATATATATATATCCCCAAAATGAAAATACACATCTACAGAAAAAGTGTACATATGTGTTTACAGAAGCATTAGTTACAATAGCCAAAAAGTTAAAAAGTGGAAACAACCCAAATGTCCATCAATTGCTAAATGGATAAACAAAATGGAATATTTGACCATAAAACAACTGAATGAAATGTCTGGAATAGTCAAAACCATAGAACTATAAAGTAAATAAAGGATTACCGAGGATATGGAGAGTTTAGAGGGATGGGAGGGACTGTCAGTAGAACTGAGGATTCTTTAATGTGGACAAATTGTTTGAAAATTAATTGTAAAGATGGCTGCACAAGCCTGTGGATATACAACAAAAATTAAATTGAACATTTAAAATGTTCAATTAAAATGGGTGAATGGTGTGTTATGTGAATTATATCATGAAAAAGGAAATTAAACAAAAAATAAAGGGTTTAAAATTTTGGCAACCTTCTATTGTCCCAAAAAAGTTTTTCCTATGATGGATTTGGTCCTCTACTTTTCTGTGCTCCAAGACTCAGTAAATGTTCCAGGGATTGGAAGTAACCCTAGTTTTTCTCACTTAAACAGACTAATTCCTTTAAAAAAAATGTTTATCCCTGACTATGAATAACCTACTAGACTGATGAATGGGCCTAAGTCTTACTCAGATTTCTAATTTAGCTACATTTTTGATGTATGCTTTCAGTGACCAAAACCAAAACCAGATTGATAATAAATTATGCACTAAATCCTATTTAGCTACACCTGATATAAAAATATTAATAAGGTTAAAAAATCACTCTGATTAAAACTACTTTGCTCCAAGACTCTCACACATGTGTTCATGGGCTAATTCAACACTCAGCTAGCTATTTAGTTGTAGTTTCTGGAAGCAAACAAGATGTCAGTCTGTACTTCCTTGGATCACTTTTATCTGAAATCTTTTCTCTGCACAATCTGAATTTACCAGAATCATAATCTGCTCTTTGTAATACAGGGAAAAGTGGAGAAAAGGATTATGTGTAATTAGACATGGAGCATCACATATACTATCAATTTATTATTAGTAAATTTTTTGATAATTGAAAAGGCGAGAATAGAAATATTTTATTACAATGAAGTATTCTAGGGTAATTTGGTCAAATTATTCATACCCTAAAAAAATAGCTCTTACTCTACTTTTGTTCTCCATGGTATTTAATGCAAATTGGCATGCTTTACATGCCTTTGTCTCTTTTTTTTTAATTGTCTTTATTATCCCAAGGGACTATAAATACTGAGAGCCTTGACTTTGGTATTTTTCACTAATATATCTCTAGTACCTATAATATGTAGTGCTGAAGGGCTCAATATTCCAATATTGTAGGTGATTTTATCACAAAATCTCTCTAATTCCCAAGGACCCTATCTCTATTGTACGCAGAATAAAAATTTAGCATTTTCAACAAACACAATGAACAAAACATTTGAGGTTATCATTTAGAATCATACTATGGTTATTTTTAATTTCTTGCTTATTACTATTGTAATGTACCATGAAGTAATGGCTATAATCTAATTTGCATTAGAACAGGGGATATGACAAATTTTTATTTGGAGCTACGAGTTACTTGTTATCAAGAGCCAAATTAATGTAATATTTTTCACAATAGCAAACATAACTTTAGGGTCTTCTAACAAAATTTGGATAATCTCCTTGTAGATAGTCATATCGAATTATTTCCTGTGCTTTATTCATTTTTTCTTTCTTCTTTGTCCCTTCCCCATCATTATCTTCTATAATATATAGTTTTTCATTATTACTTTTTATTTTTGTAGACATAAATCCGAAATTATATTACCTTTTTTGCATAATTATTTTAGACTATTACAAGTCAGAATTTTAAAAGCAATTACTAATATATAGTTTTTCCTTTCTAACTTTTGTGAAAGTTTTACTTTCTCTTAGTTTCTACCAACTCAAGATCCATATTCTCCTAGTCTATTTCTCTACCAAATGAGCGATACCACCCACTTTTCTTAGTTGTCTATAACTTTTTGCTCCCACACTTTGTTCTAGCTATCAAGACAGCATATTAATCTTCAATATGAGAAAAAAACTCAAGAAACCATTTATAGGAAATTACTGTGAAGGTTTCCAAATATATGTCATATTCCATTTTTTAGAGACTAGTTTGGGTCCCTTTCAACTACTGAAATTTCTATTTGTTATTTTTTCTCTCTGATAGACAATAATTAGATTCTATGGAATTTCAAATGTAGATTACAAATATCTTAATATCATTGATGTAGTATAGCTTAGCTTAGAATAGTATAGTTTTATATAAGAACATTTCATAACAGTATGCGAACAGTAAGAGAAGCCAGGGTCATTTGGTATTAAGTGTAAGAGAAATAGTTATATGTATGTGAACTTATCAGCCTAAACCATATAATAGCTGAAAATAAGATAATTATTCCATTATATTATATATCAAAACATTTGACTATTTTAGTTTTAATACAGGTACCTGAAAATCATACAAACAGCTGATGATTTCCAACTGTTTCAATCCAAATTATAAGAACTATCTTTGAAAAATTTAATTTAAAGGCCCTGGCTGGTGGCACAGTAGGTAAGATGCCAACCTGGGAACCCAAAGGTCACTGGTTTGATTCCCAACCAGGTTGTAAGCCAGGTCTCCGGCCATGTTTGTAGCTGGAGGCAGGTAAAAGGCAACCATACATTGATGTCTCTCTCCCTCTCTGCCTCTCTCCCTTCCTCTCTCTCTAAAAATAATAAAATCATTCAAAATTTTTAATTTAAAAATATTCAGATTAGTAATAGAGAACATAAAGCAAAGTCTTAATTACAGTGTTAAAATTTTAAATCCTGTATAGACCAAAAAAAAATCTGATTTATTACCCATGCCTTTACATGTTTAGATGATGTCCAGTTACACTAAAAGTTTCTTGCCATCAAAGATACCAAAGTATATTTCTACTTTGTACATGAGGACACGATCCAAATATACATGCTAGCTCCCTGTTACAGTTTGAATATGCTCATCAATTGTTTTGACCCAGGTACTTTTCAAAGTACCATAATTTATTAACACTAAACTCAAAGAAGCAGTACTGAGAGCCTCTACAGGAAAATTAGAGCTGCTTCTCCCCTGGGGAGAATTAGTTTCACATGAAGAGTTCTAATTTTACACTGACGTGATCCACTGGGGTGATTTTTCAAGCATCAGTAGGCACTACCAGAAGATTAGCAATTGGCTATAGGAATTCTATGACAGGATTGCCTTCCTCTCACCATACCCCTAGACGAAATTTTAATTTTGAGAGTGAGAGAATGAATGATTACTTATAATTTATAAATTGTTGCCCATTACAAATGTTTATCTGAAGTCTCTACCTCAGGTTAAACCTTAATGAGGCTGCCTATCTATCAGCATCACTAAGTCAGCCCATTTTCCCAGACCATAACTGGAAAGAGAATCATTCTATCTATTTCCATCTGAATAGTCTCACATTAAATTATGCTGAAAAAAAAAAAAAAAGAGCATTCTCATTGTGAAAGGATGCAAAACACTGATTAGTTCATCCTCAAAATGTTTAACAAGATCTCAGCAGAAGATTAAGGGAAGTCTAGAAAAAATGATCAAGCTCCTGCTAAACACGAAAACTCACCTAGCCTCACAAAATTGCCATTTATGTACAAAGATACAACAGCAATAATTGTGGGCAATGCTGCACCCTCAAGCATGGGAACAAAACTCAGAACAAGAAATCGTACTACAGTATTCTATAGGAATGGGTTCATTCTATGATGGGATTCAACCTCATGTTAATGTTTGCCGTAACAACAAGGTCCGACATTTTTTCTATCAGAACTTGGCAGAACTATCCTTCCAGATGGTCACAGCTGTTTCTGTTTTCACTACCCACATTTCCTTCTCCTTCACTGTAGGCAGTGGAATGGAAAGATGGACAGTCTTTGGTGTCAGGTCCAGGTTCAAATCCTAGCTGTGCACTTCATAGTTTTGCAAATACTGCTACTTCTTTGACTCTCAGTTTCCTCCTCTATAAAATAAGGGCAATAATTTCTACCTCCTTGAGCTGTTATGAGAATTAAATAATACAATTTATCCAAAATGCCTGGCACTGGATAGCAACTAAATAAATATCAGATGCTTTCCCCACCTGGCACAGATTGAGTTTATAAGTAGTAAAGTAGCATTTAAGACACAAACTTTTGAAATTTTTGTGGAATTCAATTTGGCTTCTGAAACTTAATTTTGAAGTTGCTGTTTTTCACACTGATGCATTATTCAAATGTTAAAATAAATAAATAAAGGAAAAAGAAAAACATCACTGTCTTGAAATAGCATATCTTCCACTTCAGGCTATCTGTTCATGACAATGAACCAGGAACATTATGCAGTAATGAGGCACTTCTGAAATCAGTGTCTGGGGCCTGTGAGAATTGGGAGAAAAACAGAATGCCATAGCACCAGATGATTAGAGCACCAGCTCATACAAAATTAAAAGGGGTGGGAATTATCCCAGTACTAGTTATAATAAAAATATGCACGCTAGTCACCTTGAGTTCAGTTGTAACAATTACAGTTCTATGAGATTCAGAAATCATTTTGACAGAATCAAAATACCAATAAAAATGCCTTTATTTTTCAAAGACCTGAGACTGAGTCTTTGAAAAAAGGGTAAATTCCAGCTACAGTTAGAAGCAGAATGTGTTGTTTTTTTTCATGGTAATTTCAAGTAGTTTGAATTGAAATGCAAAATAGCACTGGCCCAAAATCCCAATACCAGTGTGAAAATAAATCATGATGCTAAAAGGTAAATACTGTTATCACCTCTAATAACCTTTTAATTGAAGTCTTTGTGAAAATTAGCTAGATTTAAAAATAATTTAAATATGTATATAAATGTGAATGATATGCAAATTATGTTATCAAGTTAGTTTGCTACAACGCTGAACAGCAGAAAAGATTTCATTCAAACAGCCGGACTGACAATGCATTTCTTTGACTACAGCCAATAAAAGATTTTAGCAAAAATTTAAAGAAATGTTCCTTCTTGTTCTGAAGGTAACAAATAACAACAGCTGACATTCATTTAATATTTAAGATATTCCAGGCCCCTCAATTAATATCAACAATTCTATGTACAGGTTTTATTAATACTCTTAGCTTAGTGCTGAAAGGATTGAGGCAAAAAGAGGTTAATTAACTTGTCTAAAATCACATCATTGTAAGCAAGAAGATCTGGATTTCAGTATCTGTCTTCACAGCTCACACTTTAAGCTACTATATTATGATGCTCTCTCTCTACCTCAGATTTTTACTGGGCAAGTACTGTACTGAATGTTGAGTGAATGAAAAGCTGGGATCTCAGTCTACCTGGTCTCTTTCAGGCTCCTTAGCCTAATGATTACATGATCCCGGAAGTGGATGAGCTAAGTTCAGAGTCATACAACTTTGGTAGGTATTAAGGTATCCTGGATTTCTTTAGGATATTGCACTTTCTTCCAAAACTGAACATGGAACAGAAAAGCTGCTATCTTTTTAGAAACAGCTTCACCCCCTATATGACAACCTCAGAAGTTCTCCAAAAGATGTGCCTCCCATTCTGGCATTAGAACCTTTTGCATAATTTGCTAAGCAGAAATATCAAACAGTAATAAAACAATGATGTTGTAATTGTATTACTGTAGATTAGAAGCAATGATAAATTTGTTAAAAGAATTGGTGAGATTAGGGGGAAAAGTGTTTTTAGAGGACCCAGGAGCTCTGGTAAATTGCTCATTCTAAAATCCTAAAGCAGAATTCCTATGGAATAGACTGCTCCTATTTTGTTAGATGGCCAAACAAACAAAGGAAAATAACCTTCAGGATAAATTACCAATAGGTAAAAACATGGAAAACTAGAAGAGTGTGATACCACATGTACTGGTTGCTAACAGAAAAAACAGTGGGACTGGGAAGAGATCTGAAAAAAAGTAAATCCTTAAGATTTATGGTCTGAAAGGGTAATATGCTAGAATAACTCTAAATACTATTTGATAAGGTTGGGGAAGAGAGCATAGGACAGTTATTAGGTGATTTAGGCTTTCCCACTTTTTACTTTTTAAAGTATATTTTATTGCTTATGCTATTACAGTTGTCCTAACTTTTCCCCCTTTGCTCCCTCCATCCAGAACCCGCTACTACCTCAGAAAATCCCCCCACCATTGTGGTCATGGTATAAGTTCTTTGGCTATTCCATTTCCTATACTGAACTTTATATCCCCCCACATCTATTCTGTAACTACCTATTTGTACTTCTAATTAATTGTATTTCATGCAGATATCCAAGGGAGAAGAAAAATAGGACATAGGCTGCTTATTATTGGTAGAGTGATTTCTCTGAAATAGTAGCTCAAAACTTATCAATGTGTAGCTACAGCTACCCTATAGCTGCAGTCATGAGCAATCTTTTCAGCATATAGTTAAATACATGTAGCTAGACACAGTATCCTTCCACACTAATAATGTTAATTTATGGATTAGTGCCTAATAAATTGACATTGTGGGAAAGCAGTAGATTCCGTTTTATAATTTTTCTCCATAGAAGAAGTCTTCACATGGAAATCAGTAAAATAACTGTTATGACTACAACAGTAAATCGGTTTAAATAGAAGCTCTAATGTACAATTTAAAGCCTCTAAAAGTCTTTCAGTTAAGCTCAAGATCTTATTATCGATGAAGAATGTATTACTTCTTATTTTTAAAAATTATTCCGACTGAAGCCCCTTTAGGGGACTGGCACCAAAAAAAATTTTTTTTTCTTTTTTTCAAAATAAATCCAAAACTTAACCTTCAACAAGTTTATATAATTCTTCACCAACTCTTCTGGAGTTGCCAATAAACTACCCAGTTTACTTTCTTTTTTTAAGAGTTTATTTATTATTTTTAGATAGAGGGAAGGGAGAGAGAGAGGGGAAGGGAGAGAGGCAGAGAAACATTAACGTATGGTTGCCTTTCACCTGCCTCTCTCCCTTCCCCTCTCTCAGGCTTGCAACCTGGTTATGTTGCCCTGCCTGGGAATCGAACCAACAACCTTTGGGTTCACAGGCCAGTGCCTTATCCACTGTGCCACCAGCCAGGGCCCAGTTTACCTTCTTAAACCTAATTGATCCAGATTAAAGCCTTTCTCTTTTTCACTCTCACTACTATTCCCACTTCAAGAGATACCCAAGAGTTTGACCTCTTTCTCTGGTTTTTTGCTTGTCGTTGTTGTTGTTTTGTTTGTTTGTTTTTGTTTTCCCATTCTCCATACTTCTGGGTGTTTTTCTCCCTTTGGCAATTCAGCTTTTTCCTCCCTTTTTTTCAAATTGGCCCTTAAATTCCTAATCACCACTAGACTCCATTGGCCTCTTCCTCATCTCTACTCAATCTATTAATCACAAGAATAGAACATCCTAAATAACAATGTTCTCCCTTAAAGAAGTTTGCAATTTCCCTTCACAGAGGACTCTTGGATAGCTCCCATTCATTTCCTATATCAAATCCAAACTCTTAATTATATGAATCATTTATCACCAATCTCCAGCATATGAACACCTACCTACAATTTTATATATGCAAGTGCAGTGTGTTTTTACATGTCCTCATGCTTGTTTGACTTGATTTTGCCCTCTCAGGAATGCAAGGCTTCTCTTGAGTCTACCATTCCTCTTCACATGCCTCTTGAAAAGGGTTTGTGTTCATTCTGTTTTCTCCCCTACAAGTGACCAGCCCCATCATTCTGTTTTCAGTTCCATTTCCCCTTTACCCAAATCAAATTTCTTCACATTCTCCTGCAGTCACCCCTGATCACCCCCCTTCAAATAACTTCTCATGCCTGGTAGGCTCATTGATACACACATCTCAACCTCTCGACAACACTTAAAATGTTCTACTGTATGCATTATCTGCTGCACAGAACACAAGCTCCTTGCAGGTAGAACTCATGTCTAACTCATTATTCTATCCCCCAGAAATAATACCTGGCACACAGAAAATACTCAACAAAATACTGATTAATCAGATTCAGATTCAGTAATAATAAATGAAGTATTTAAAGTTATCTCTTCTTTAACCCTGAGATTTTATTAAAATTATAATTAAGAAAAAAACTAAGTCATGATATCTCCATTTGGGTTCCTCAGAAGGTAAGTATTTGAATACAAGCAATTTATGTGAGAAGTAATCCCAGGAAATTTGAGTAAAGGAGAGGAAAAGTGAGTTACCGAACATAGGAAAGCCAATAAAGGGCTCATTGTTGAACAAGATTATTATTAGCACCTGGGCTCAACCCTGCCTGTCAACTCTGGAGCCAGTGTAGAGCATCTCAGAGTTATTCCAATGGAGAGGCTAGAAAGATGGGGTATTTACTCACCAATTCCTATAAGCCATCAGTTGAGGGCTAGGAAGAGAGGACATTCTCTGGTTTCTCTTCCCTACCCCAGGGGCAACACAGCAAGCTCCTACCCTCAGGGGCTGGGGGTTGAAAAGATGCATAGAGACTGGGAAATTGGTGGTAATGACAGGAAATAGGTACCAATGGCATCTACCACACACCATAACAAGAAGAATGCAGAGGAAGCCAGAAGTGGACATGAATTTTCAACAGATTCTTGGAAGGCAAAAAGAAGATGGAAAGCCAGTGGCTGAGAATTCAGAAGAAACACAGCACAGAATGCACAGGGGAAAAGGCTTTGGAAGGATGGTAGATGGTAGATGCAGATTGGCTCAAGCTACTTTATAGAATCCCAATCCCAGATAGAACTGAGATTTAGAAGTTGAGAGTGAATCACACGGCAGATAAAACCACAGGTCCGTTTTGCTGGGTTTAGCAAACTATAGCCTACCAACTATTTTTGTACAGCCAGTGAGCTAAGAATGGTTTTCACATTTCTAAAGTGTTGTTTGAAAAAAGAAAACATTAAAAGACCATACAATAGGAGCTATATGTGGCCTACAAAGCCTAAATATTACTATAGGTCCTTTGCAAAAAAAAAAAAAAAGTATGATCCCTGGTTTCTAGACAGTCACCAGATGTACAAACACCTCCCTCTTCTCAGGAAGTAAGACCGCCTGAAGACAAGCATGTAATCCTGCACAAAAAACCCAGCTATCTTTGATCATAGTAGGAAATAGAAATCAGCAAGTATGTGTTATGTGCTGATTAAAGCATTTCTTGGCCTGGTCATTAGAGATTCGCAAGACTGCTGGGCAGAGCCACAGCCACAGCCACAAACTGAAAAGCAGAGGATGCCACTTAAGAAACTATATTGTGTATCCAGAGCCCTTCCATAGAAGCAGCCCACCAAATCACCAGACATGGGAATAAAGCCTGAAGTATTACAGAAGAAAGGCGCAGGAAAAAAATGACACCACAGGAAAAATTATAAACCAAGGAATTTGGAGTACTTTTAAAATCTCAATATTATTCTGAGAGACATTCAAGAAAACTTGGAATCTACACACAGAAAAGATATTATGGAGAAAAAACAGTAAACAAGGAAGTACTCTTAGATTAATATATAATGCATATCATATATTGTATATAATGTTTTATATATTACATATAATATGTATTATATGTATCTGTGTGTGTGTGTGTGTGTATATATATATATATATATATATATATATTTCAAGATATCCTTCTTTCTTTCTGCTGCATAGTATTCCATTGTGTAAATATACCATAGCTTTTTTTTTCTTTTTAATTTATTATTTCCAGAGAGAGAGGAAGGGAAAGAAGCAGAGAAGGAGAGAGACATCTATGTATAATTGCCTTTCACCTGCCTCCAGCTATGGACCTGGCTGGAGACCTGGCTTGCAACCTGGTTATGTGCCTTGGCCAGGGAATCGAACCAGTACCTTTGGGTTCGCAGGCCTGTGCCTTATCCACTGTACTACCAGCCAGGGCTAAATGTACCACAGTTTTCTGATGCATTCATCCACTGATGGGTACTTAGGTTGTTTCCAGGACTTGGCTATTGTAAACAGTGCTGATATGAACATAGGGATGCATTAATTCTTTTGAATTGGCATTTTGGGATTCTTAGGGTATAATCCTAGCAATGGAATCACTGGATCAAAAGGCAGTTCCACTTTTGGTTTTTTGAGGAAATGCCATACTATTTTCCACAGTGGCTGCACAGTCTGCATTCCCACCAATATTACACTATGGTTCCCTTTTCTCCACATCCTCACCAGCACTTGTTGTTTGTTGATTTGTTAATGATGGACGTTCTGACAGGTGTGAAGTGATATCTCATTGTGGGTTTGATATGCATCTTTATTATCGCTATTGATGTTGAGCATCCTTTCATATGCCTATTGGCCCTTTGTATGTCCTCCTTGGAGAAGTGTATAAAGACTTCTTTACTGTTGGACTTTTTAGTCACATGAATTTATTACTTTAATAAAATTTAATGTTTATCAATGCATGTGTAAATGAAAATATTCCTTAGAGTGCCTCCTCACAATTAATGTGAAATGAATGTGCTTACATGTTGCTCAGTGTGATCCTGACTATTAAAGGTGTCAGTAATTATATATGTAAGAGGACCCCAACCCAAATAGGCCCTTCTGCCACAAAATGATGCAGATTTATTTTAAGAAACAAATGTGAACTTGCTCCTGTAAATATCATGTAAGTCAGCACAAAAATGAAATGGGGTATAATTCAAGTAATGAAGCCAGAAAAAAGGTTTCCTTTCTCTTATGAAAGTGCTTGCTGCTTGCAGAAATACGTGCAATGTTTTCACCATATTGAGGTGCAAACAGAGTGTTTACACCTTCCACCTGTATATAATATTTATGGTAAAAGAGAATTATGCACCCCATGGGCTGCACCAGCAAATATACCCAATGCACCAGCAAATATGGCAAATATAGAGAGTGTCAATGGAGGTCTTAACTCATTTCAGTCTCAGCTAAATAAGCTTCATGATGTACCAAGTCGAAAAAGTTAACAAGCACAGAGAACAGACTACATCAAAGCCAACACCTTGAATTGCATCTAGCAATAAACTGGAACTGGAGGATAAAATGTTCTCCCTACAGCTTATCCTATTAAGAATTCGGGCCTCTCTCATTTTCTGAATTCCATTTTCAAAAGTTGTTCCAGATAGACTGCATTGCAGCAATCTAAACTCAAGGAAGCCTGGACAGAAAACACACTAATATTGTTTAATAAATAAATAACCTAAATAATGCCACCTGGCTTTGGTCTACCTGAAGAATGTCCTAATAGTAATTTAGTATCTGCCACTAAATTTGAGACATTTTCTTCTTCTATGTCACCTGAAATGTATAGACTTAAAAAAAACAGATAAATCTTGATAAAATAGTGAAAATAATAAATATTGCTCATACTAAACTATAACCCAGTGGTGATGATAAAGCAAACAGCTTAATAATATAAAGGCAGAAGCACACCTGGATCTTAGGCAAAACTGTGGAGTAAATAACCTCCAGAGACCTATCTCTATTGGAGCCTCACACCTACAAGCACCCTATAACCCAACACATGCACCCTTCAAGATCAGCCCAATGCTATTTCTACCTTACAAAACACATCTCTCCTATAAGTGGCTCTGTCCTGTCCTAGGTCCAGCCATTAGCAGAAGCATTAAGCTCATGTTGTGGGCATCTACGTAATACAAGCAAATTATTTAAACAATGAAATACACAGAGGGAAAAAGACTGAGTATGCATTTCTGAGTATTTATCTGCAACATATTGAGAAGTAATAGGAATCAAACACAAGAGAGCCTGCTGGGCCTGTAGATGAGTGGCAGTACTATACATTCCTTTAAAAAAAAATGGACAACAAAGAATAAAGAAGATCTTAGGGATGGAGACTAAAAAGCACAGTCCAGGGAGAGGGGTACTGTCACTTGTATTTTCAAAATAAAACTTATAACACATTAAAATGCTCATTAAAGTTTATACAAGTAGAAAATCCAAAAATCATTTTTCCTAAAACTACTTAATGTCTTTATCTTCCACATTTTTAGTAGTCAGTCAAGCTTTTGAACTGCAAATCATACATTGCTTCACTGCAGCCTAAGACTAAATTCCTCTCAATAAATTGCATTGTTTTACTAAATGCTTCCAGCCACATGTTTTTCATGTGTAAGTATGAAATATAGTGAGTTCAGACTTTTACACTTTGGTTTAATCATGCAGTAATACAGCACACAATCTAGGAACAAAAAAAAAATAGTTTTTTATAATATTGTGCTTATTCTGATGGGACCAACCATAAAGTAACAAATAAATTACACTATTGACTATGCATTGCATTTATATTGATTTGGTGAATATATTGCTGAAAATAGTTAATGGTATGTTAGCCATTTATTTACAAATACATATTTCCAGAGATGACATGCCAAGATATAAAATGTTTCCTATTAAGTAGGAGGAAACTTAACCCAGATCATAAGTATCTAAAAAGTAAAAATTTTAACTTCACTTATTTTATTGGACAAAATACATAGAGTAGTCCACATTAATACTATCCTACTTAATACAGAAGGTATGTATTTAAACTCTAATAACTTGCCTTGCTGAGTTGTATAGTACACAAGGCAACACAGGTTATCTGGGCTGAGCTTACATGGTGAGATTACCTGACAAAAGGATAACTAAACAGCTGCAAGTGCTAAATTAAACAATTATAAGTACATTGGGCCATGTGGCACTGTAAGGATATACTAACCCTGAACAATGCCATCAGCAATGGACTCCTAGGAAACCAGAATGTTGAGTCAACCAAAATTCAGAATGTAATCAAAAAGGTGCAGGAACTCCTTTGAGGTTAAGATTCTACAGAGCTTGAAACTAAAATGCATAAATACAAACAATGCCAGAAATGTTCTAGTAATCAAAACATGAACTTTTGCCAGAACTATTTAGAGCTATGTAGAAAACTCATTCCCACTCCAGCTACACTGGAATAGTAGCTCTGTAGGATAAATGTGAAGAGAAACAGACATAGACATAGATATGGTGCAAACCACTTAAGTTTCTATAAATGGTCTTTTAAAAAGAGTCATTTTAATGTAACCTGCCACATGCCCTAGATCTGATGGGTTGTAGTTTTTTTTTTTCCATGTTATAATTCTATATAACTCAACATGCACAGTCAATTCTAAATTCCTTAGTAGACCCTTCTGTGTTTAAAATCAGGAGCTGTGGTGTCAGACTTCCTGAGTTTGAATCCTGCCTGTTATTTCCTGAGTGAATAAAGTAATCTTTCTATACTGATACTTTGCAAAAGAAGGATGATAATAGTAACTACCTCACAGAGTTAAATCGAGGATTCATCTTGACTTAGATGTACAACAAGCTCAAATTTAAAAGGTCCAAAACTGAATTACTATCTTCCCCTTCCAAGCCTGCTCCTCCACGGTCTTTGTAGCTCCATAATAATTTCCTCTTTCCTTTCATAACTGATTCTTTTCTTCCTCTCAGACATCACATCCTATTGGTTCTACCTTCCAAACCCAATCCGAACTGAACCACTTCTCATTACACTCCAGCACTATACAACTCAGTTCCAAGAAAATAATCTCTACTTAGATCATTCCAACAGCTTCCTAACTGACCTCCTCTTCCAATTCTTGTCCTCACAGTGTATCCTTAACAAAGCAATTAGGAAGCTGTTAGAATGTAAATCAGATTGTATCTTCTCTGCTCAAACCCTTCATTGGCTTTGCATCTCCCTCAGAATAAAAGCTGAAGTCTACATGATCAGGTCCCTCATTGCTGCCTTGGCCTCACCTCCTGTTACTCTTTCCTCTAAGCTCTATTATGCCACATGGGCTTCTTAGCTATACCTGGAATGAACGTTTGAAGCCATTTTCACCTGAGGGCCTTTGCACATTCCCTTTTTCTGGGCCTTTATTCTTCCAGATGTCTACACGTGTTTAGTCCTATTTCAGGTCTTTGCTAAAATGTCAGGGTCTTAATGAGGGCTTCTCTAACCTTTTAAAAATTAAAGAACACCCACATTCACTCACTCTTTCTTACTTGGTTCTTTATTTTTCACCATAAAACTCACTCAAAAAGAACACATTATATGTTTTATTTATTAATCTTGATTATTGTGAGTCTTCTCCCACTAGAAAATAAATTCCCTAAAGATACAGGGAATAAAACAGAATTTTAAATTCTGTTTATTATTCAGTATATATCCCTCAGAGCCTAAATTAATATCCATCATAGGCCACGTACACAATAAATATTTATTAAATAATTGGATTCAGTAAGTTAATACAAAATATTTTAAAATCTGTCTGGCACATACTAACCATACAATAAGATTAAGCATTGTTCACGCAAGGTATTCATTTATGTAATCACTTCTTTATAAAATTTGTAATACAACAATAATAAATAAAATTAATTAATAAAGAAAAAGAATACATGAGCTTGATCTGTTATTGTTCTTAGGCATTATAATTTTCTGTATTAAATATTTTAAATTTCACAATGCATTATCATTATGGTTTTATAGTTAACATTCATTTAGAGTCACCCAGTATGTTATATTTTCACTTAGAAGAACTTTTTAGTATTTTTTATAAAATATGTCATTCTGGAGATTCAAAAAAATATATCAATGTACATATTTTAATCATAGGTTATATTAGCTTCATAGATTATATTAATATATTGCTTAAATTAGTTTATTTCTTAATGTTTTGCTTGTGTTTAATATACAATTAATCTAACTAAAAACGCAAGCATAAAGTTCAAAAGACATTCCCTAAAATGATCTATTAAAACTAGTTTTTAATAGCCTTTAAATAACACATTTTATACTCTTTTAAACAGTCCCTAAATATTTTTCCCAAATACATTTTAAGTAAAAATTATAAAAATTCTTAGTAACATATCATTTCCATCTATTCATATTCTATGACTTCTTAATGGTTATGAGCTAAAAAGTTCAAACAATTAGCTGTTGAAAAAATTTTACTCAAGCTCTGTAATAAAAGAAACAAATCTGGCATACCACTCTGCCTTCCCCTGTCACTCTCTTTACCTCTTTTTAAATTCCACAGCACATCTCTAAATCTACAGCGCAATGTTAGCAAATGTTCATACTAATTATTTTGACTATTAGAAAGTCTTGTTTTTGCATAGTTATAGTGGTATAGGCATTTAATTATATTATAATCTTTGCCAAATCTGTTATTAATTTATAAATGTATAATAATCTTCATTAACTCAAATATTTTACTTACCAAATAGCTTATTCTCCTACCTAACCAAGAACATAGCTATATTGTAATATATGTGCTTTCATATACTACTTTAAGTTTTTAAAAAATCATCTATCTTGCCAAATTTTAGTGTTTAAATATAAAAATATTAACATGTAAATTCTACCACATGAGCAAAAATGGTAAATATTATAAATATTTTAATCAATGATAGTAATATTGATTAAAAACTGGAATCTTTGGGCCTTAAATGCTCATTATAAATGAAAGAATTAAAATCTACAGTCTAAGTTCCTGAAGGCAAGACTTTCTATCAGGAAATAAAATGGAGTTTGAAATATAAGCATTAATGTATCAAGGAAAAAGAGCTGGTTGTAATCAGTAAAGTAGTACATTTTGATAACTACTAAAAGCAATTCGGAATGAAGGGAAATGCCTAACTAATCAACTGAATTGGGCCAGAATATATAAATTTAAATCAGAAGCTATAGACTAAGAATAAATTGTAGACCCCTAAGCAGAATCTTTAAAAAGTATCCCTCCTTTACTCACTTCACTAAACTACTATATTCCTCTTCATCATGGAACCAATGCATTTAGGACATGCCTTTCCTACTAATAACACCTCTTGTCAAGATTCATATATAGTGGTTAAGACCTAGAAATGCTTTTGAAAATACTTTTCTCAATAGAGAGGATTTGATAAAAACAGAATATATAAGAACATATCTGAAGTGACTCTATAGGCTTTTTAAACAACAACAAAATTTTTGAGAAGCCAAAATTCACTTACCTACACTTTTAAAAAGTAGACGACCTATCTCAATCTGTCAACAAGGAATGGCAGGGAGGGAGTTCAGAGAAGTAACACAAAAGGCTCACTTTAAAGATTCTCCATTCTATTGTATGTTTTAATATTTCAGTTTATAAGGACTGAATATAGCATTATGCATGCATGTTTTCACTGGCTGAAAATGGAAGACAACCTAGTAAGCAAGTCTCTGTGGTTTTACTTATATTACATAAGTATCTAATGATAAAACATTAAAAGCACAGAGCCTCTTATTCAGGCCCTTCCCAAAACAAAAAAACATTACTCTATTACCTACATAATAGAGTAAAAAGATTATACTTTTAGGGTCAAAAGATGCAAATGCAGGTCCCAGTTAAAATACTATTATTATTTAAAAAGAAGAAGAAGAAGAAGAAGAAGAAGAAGAAGAAGAAGAAGAAGAAATTAAATAAAAGGGCAAAATACTAAGTTAAGCTTTAAAGAATATTATGGACATTAATTATGAGCCTAACCAATAAGAAGTAAAACTTGCAACACCATGAACAATGAATTACCATCCTTTAAAACACAGAGGGTGAGCTTCTCATATGACTGGCTCTAAAACTTGTGGACTGAGAATCATAAGCAAATATTTATATTTTCTTATGTTGTTTGAACCACACAGTCCATAGTTCCTTGTTCATGGAAAGGAAAGAGACTAAATACTGAATAACCAACCTCAATAAGAAAGGACCATGACGCTCTCAAGTTAGTCCTGCTAAAGAATTTGTGGGGCCTAGAAAGAATAATGGGTTAGGACCAGTACTCAGAATATTGCACAGAGCAGATTTTTTTTTTTTTTTTTTAATCAAAGCCTACAAGATAGGATTTGTGCCTGAGGGGAGAAAGAATCTTTCTCAGATACCTACTATCCATGAAACCTAGATATAAATACTGTCAAAAAGTTAGAAATATCCTAAGGCAATAAAAGTTTTTAAAACAAATGGTATTAGTTAATTTTGCCCATTTAAACTCAGACAGGGCTGAACCCTAAAGGCTGATGAAAACAGCCAAATTCAACATATGATGACTCCAATGATTTAATTCTTTCATTACCTAAAAAGTCAAAGACCATTAGCATTAGTGGAGAAGAGTCTTTAAAAAGAAGCTAGAGGAAAAACTAGTCCTTATATTATAATAAATGGTCAAGCTTTTTCAAAAAACAAAGCTCATTGTCCAAAAGTTGATCATGAAGCTTACCTGTTAAAATTGTTTCATGTTGTATTTTGGCTTTAAAGAAATGATGGATCTAGCTAAATGAGCTGGCCTATATTCAAAATGTTGCAGTCATTTTGGTTCACCGGCATAAAATAATGAAAACACCAACTAGTTAATACTACTATTAGGACCAAGAGTTTAAAGGCTAAGTTGTCAGCAATGAAGAACTTAATTTCAGAATTATAACGAAAACTCCTATAATAGCTCATAAAAATGATGCATGTGGGATATGATAATGTGGGAAAGGTGGATGGTTTTCCAAAAATAATATTTGAGGCCCTATAACGTGCAAAAGCACAGTGAGGGCTTACAAATTATTCTTGGCCACAACATATAAAAAGTCACACACACCCAAAAAGATAAAGATTTTTGAAGTTTGAAAGTATCATGAAAATGATCTAATTTAGCCTCTCATTTAAATGAAGCATTCCTATAATGTAGTTTTCTAAATTGTTCCTAACAAAAAAATAGGATACTCTTCCATGTTTTTATTTTTCTTACAACTTTTCTGTTAAAGAAATTGGGACCTTCTTTAGTCATTACTGCATGAACGGGACTCAGAAACAATCAGGAAAGAGTTTCATTTTTTCTCCCATCACTGTGTCCAATTCTCTGCCAGGTTTCCCCTCCTCTACTCTGGACAGCATCTCTCTCAGATTTGTTTTCAAAACAGTTTCACCATCAAGTATTAAAACTTTCAGTCCTTCCATTCCCCAGTCAGGGTACATAACCATGTTGTAAGCCAGGTCTCCAGCCAGGTCCTTAGCTGGAGGCAGGTGAAAGGCAACCATACTTTGATGCTTCTCTCCCTTTCTTCCTTCCTCCCTGCCCTTCTCTCTGAAAATAATGAATAAAAACTTTCAATCCTGTCTAAATCAAAGCATTTAAGCCTCATCCTCCATTTGGAGTCTCTCTGCTCCCGCCACTCAGGAACGACTCCTGGTGTGGGTAGAGGGGAAGCAGGAGGAAGATATGGAGGAGGACTCTTTTCTGTTCTCTATATGCTCCTTCCTTCCCTCACTACACACCCCCATCCCCTTCTCCACCCTTTATATTTCTGGATCCTGGAAGATGGCAGGGATCAAAAGAGGAGGTCCTTATAATTCTCATTTGACTATTAAGTGCACACTCTCATAGCAGGTGTCCAGAAACTGAATCTGTGGATTCTTGGGAGACCTTTAGCAAGATTCCACAGTCCACACATTTTAGCAATAGACAAGGAACTCTTCAAATGACCTGTTGTCATGAGCACCACCTCTCTTAGCTTTGTCCCAGTAGGCAACCCACTTAGACAGGGTCCACTCCACTCCAGGACTCGTGGGAATTGCAATGGAAGTGCAGCTTGGCACACTGCTTACCCCTCCTGAGGCAGGATAGTGAGAAGCTAGGAAAATTCGTTGGCAAGTGGAATAGGAAAACCAAGACAGATAGCTGAACAAACTGGCCAAGCAATTCACAGCCAGGTGTGGCTGGTCACCAGGGTGAAAGGCCTCAAGTGTCTGGAAGGGGACAAAACGGAGGAAACAAGAGCCTCACCCCCAGGGTACCCTTTCCTTCCCTGGCCTTTCCTCCTTGTATATAAAATCAAGGCCTCAGCTGTGTTTCGGCTCTGAGCCCAGAAAAGCAGCAAAACCAGGTTGGGTGAGAGGCTACAAGAACCAGCTTCAAGGACTAAACAGCTGCCCTGTCACTAACCAGCCAGTGGAGACCATGACCCTGAAAGGGCACACCTGGAGGGCTGAAACCCTCCCCTGACACCTCCCGTAAAATTCCCACCTGCAACAGAGATTAAAGCCTGGAGAGAAAGTACACAGCAAACCCTCTCCCTCTAGAGGCCATTTCCTTTCCCTCCTCCAGCTTCTTTTCCCTGGGACACTGGTCTCATCAACCCTAAAGCAATGAAAAGCTGGCAGTTTGTCCCAATCTAATCCCCTGAACCTGTCCTCAAAGCCCCTTTTCTCTGACTCCCCAGTGAGCTAAGGCAGCCCAGCCTAGGCCCTCCTGTTGCTGCTTCTGTGCTAAGCCTTCCCTTGTTTAACGGGCCCATCTTTAATAAACGTCCCCTCGTCCCCTCGTAGTCTCCTCAACTCGTGTTGTGAAACCTTTCCCACAAGAGGTCAAAGACCCACACCCTACAGCTGGCCCTGGGCAGACCCGCTCAGGGACAGGCCCCCTTGGGGAGCACTTCCTCCTTGCCCTGTTGTCAAAGGAAACTGCTTAGCTTCCTACCCTTCACCCAGAGGAGGAACAGAGACCTGTTATCACATTTTGCTCCAAATCATGTAAGGGCACAAGTCAAGGTCTCTCAAGAAAATGCTCAGACTCTACTCTGGTACAGGCATGGGGAAAACTTTCTGGTTTCCGCAATTTTGAAACAGGCCTGGGGCTAAATGCAAATTCACCATTTCATTGATAAGTCTGATTTTTATAATCAGTATTCAAGGGAAATATCTTGCTTCCCTCCCTATAGAAAGAGTAAAAGGAAACACACCATTGTTTTGTACTCCTGTAAATTTCCTTCAAAGACCCTTAGATGAGTATCTCTTCTCCTAAACAGGCCAGGGGCAGATGACAGGATTGGTGATCTGACCAACTCTGAGTAGTTCCTGTGAGGCTGTGTCTAGCTCCTCTCACTCAAGTGTGAAGGTACTTGTCACCCAATGTCCTAGTTAAGACAGGACATCTCCCTTCCATATGTTGTTGTAGATGTAAAGTGACTTGAATAAAAGAAAGCTCTTCTAATGAGAATTTTTCTTTCGAAATTGCCAACCACTAGTGTGTCCCCCAGAAGACAGTGAGTAGAGTTCAGAGATGCTGCTAAACATCTTACAATGCCCAAGGCAGCCTCCATCCACAAGGAACAATTATCCAGACCACAATGTTAAAAGTGCCAAGGTTGAGAAATTCGGCATTAGAGGAATTCAGACTAAGCTCATTAAATTCTCCCAACACCCTCCTAAAAAAAAAGAGTTTTGCCTTAAACCAAAGAAAGAATATTAATAGCAATAACTTACAAGTATAAAAATTTATTTTATAAAGAGCATTTGTAATCTGAGGGCTCAAGGTCACACAGCTAGTTAGTGGTAGATTAGAAAGAAACCATCTTACTGGGAGCAAAACACTCCTGAAAACTTTCTTCTTGACTCTTGGCCAGTGGACCCATGCATGACCTAATCCAAACCTCAGCTGCTGGTGCTCTACCGCCGATCGCTAGTGTTTCACTTTCTGTACCTAGGCAACGTTGTCTGCATCAAGAAAGCCTCTTCCTTTTTATAATTTAACTTATTTTTATGATTTTCTTTCATTCAGTTATGTGACTCAGGTCTCCTTTTTTAGACTAGGCCTGTTTTATTTTTTATTATTTTAAGTATTTTATTTATTATTTTTAGAGAGCAGGGAAGGGAGAGAGACATCAATGTACGGTTGCCTTTCACTTTCCTCCAGCTACAGACCTGGCTGGAGACCTGGCTGGAGACCTGGGTATGTGTCCTGGCTGGGTGTGACCCTTGGGTTCACAGGCCAGTGCCATTCCACTGAGCTACACCAGCCAGGGCTAGACTAGGCCTGTTTTAAATACTAGGTCTAATCTTGGTTGAACACATGTTGCAACATAGCCTGATTGAAAAATAGTAAAACAGTGTCCCTAATAGTCAAGAGTAGAAACACAAAGAGCTGTGACTTTCTTCTTGTCCTTTTAGGTGAAGCTTTGAATGTCACTCACTAGACTCAGCTCCTGGAAGAAATGTCTTCAATCAACACAATCTCTTTGAGTTTTTACCGATTCTAGCACTCCCAGGTTTTCCACTCGCTCCCTTTTGTGCTCCCTTGCTACAAAACACATGTTAACCATCAGGCATGTTGCAGAATAATTGGATTTCAGGCAAGCCAATGTTGGAAACAGAAAGTTGACCTGGTCAGTTGTAGATATGAATAATGCAGAGAAAGAAAAGTGTGAAAAAATAGAGGCTCACCTGTATGCACACTTGGGCTGAAGGCAATTGACTGGGCAGAGCACCTTTGCTGTAAGAAAAGGCTAGCTATGACTATGCTTCTAGTTTTCTATAGTTACAGAAAAGGAGATGTAGGAGAAAGAAAGGGAGGGAAGTGGCTCAGTAGATTGAGCACCAGCCTGCCAACCCAAGTATCACTGGTTCGATTCCCAGTCAGGGCACATACACAGGATGCAAGCCAGGTTTCCAGCCTGGTCCCCAGCTGGAGGCAGGCACCATACATTGATGCGTCTCTCCCTTTCTTCCTCCCACCCCCTTTTCCTCTCTAAAAATAATGAATAAAATCTTTTTTAAAAAGACAAGAAAGGGAGGGAAGGGGATAAGAAGGCAGCAGAGAGAAAAATGGAAGGAGGACTGTGGAATGAAATGAAATGAGCATTTATTGAACACCTACTATGTACAACATGATGCTATAAACTTTGCCATTTGTTACGGGATTTAATCCTCAGAATGGTTTTGTAAGGTAGATACTGTATGTATTATCATCTCCATTTTTCACATAAGAAAAGTGCAATTCCAAGAGGTTAAGTAACTTGCCAAAGATCACATAGCTGGGATTTGAATGCATATATGTCAGACCCCAAAGCCCAGAAAGTTAAGAAAAATCATTTTGAATATGACCAAGCATGATAAGAAACTGAATTGAGATATAGGATAATTCTCCCTAATATTGGATATCTGATCCCTATAACTTCTTCACAATGTTTTCCTTAGGGGAAAAAAAAACAAAACATTTATTCATTTATTTCCTCAACAAGTAATTGTGGAGCTCTGAGTTTAAGTAAGGTATTATGCTCATTGCCATCAAAGTTACACCTTTGAACAAAATGAAATTTAGGCTCTAATAGAGAAAAAAGACAAGTATGTATACATGCAATTAAAATATGGTTTGATAAATGCTACAAGTGAAACCTCAAGGAGGCATGAGAGCATGTAAATATTAACAAGGAGGGATGTCAAAATGTCAATACGTGAGTAAGTAAAGTTCAAGTACCTTTCTTCTACTGTTAACTCTAAGGTTGGGGGAACTGCACATACAGGGTGCTCATGATACATTGGCAGTAACTGCATCTCCTTATTTCACGTGCTTCTTGTTAATTTTGAAAAACTATGTTTCTAAGGTTATGATTTAACATCCTTGTTTCAGATATAAAATATTAAATTCTGAGAGCAACCATCATGCCGAAGGAATACAATGTTAGAGCTACCATAATTTCTGGACTGCATGCAGGGCAAACTGCTAAGGAGATGGTAGACTTCGATAACATCCCTTTACGTACAATTTACAATGTCAAGAGGTTTATGATGCTGATCCTGATGTTGCCACACCAACAAGAAAACACATAAGGTACGCAAGGATTGCACAAGTCCAGATATTGTACACAGAATCCAGGAGGTCATCAATGAAGATCCAGGAAAATCAATACCCCCCACCCCCATCCTGGCAAAAGAACTGCAGATGTGGGATGCAATGGTTCACAAGATTATTGCTGACAATAGCAGATACAGATCGTATGTATGTATCTATGGAGGGACCTAGAAAACTGTATAGCAAATGGGCACATGAAAAAACCCAGACACTGTGAGGTAACAAGCAGCCCTGTGCTGAACTCCCATAAAACTCAGATCCAATTCCAGGTACAGGACGGTTTACTCAGAGCCAGGTTTAATCCAAGATAATTAATCCAGAAAGATTGGAAGTAGATCTAGAAAAGAATGTTTCTAGCTGGGGAACAGGGAGCTGCTGTATTGTGCACCAAGCAGACTGTCGGATAATGTCACCGAATCAATGTGGGGAAGGAATTACTACAATGACATTTTGACCCTAGTGTGTTAAGCCAATGATTGATTTTCTATCAGATTTTTGGTTCTTTGTGCTTCAGGGCAGTAATAAGACTGCAGGAGGACTGAAGAAGGAAATGGACAAGTAAACTCATTTTAAATCAATCTAAGAGCACCAACAGAGGTAGGTGCAAGATATAACAAGAGCAGCAAAGAGGAAGTGCCTAACTGTGCCTATAGAGATGAAAGGCAGTGTGGGGACTGTCGGAAAGGAAGATGGTGAAAGCTCTACAGAGAAAGTCATGAGTTTGTGCTGAGGCATGCAGAATAAAAGGAATTCTCAAAGGCCTGGCTGGTGGCACAGTACATAAGGTGCCACTCTGAGAACCCAAAAGTTGCTGATTAGATTCCCAGCCAGGGCATATAACCAGGTTGCAAGCCAGGTCTTCAGCCTGATTCATAGCTGGAGGCAGGTGAAAGGCAACTATACATTGATGTCTCACTCCCTCCCTTCCTCCCTTCCGTCCCCCCTCTCTAAAAATAATCAATAAAATCTTTAAAAAATATAAAAATAATAAAAATTTTTAAATAAAAAGTCAATTAACAGAAGAAAGCAAATAAAGAGGGACAATGAGGGGAAAGAAGAATAAAAATATAAAAAGCAAAATTAATCCACAAATGTATGGTTTATGATCCCATAGCCTGTGCAAGAAGTAGACTCAGACTTTCTGAGCCCAGTACCAGAAAGCAACCAAAAAAAGCACTTCTACAGGAGTCAATTTAACACAAGCTGGGTAAAGAGCTATCTCGGGGTCTGGCTGATTCTAAGAAAAAATTGTAGCATACCTAAAGGAGTGAAAAGACTACATGTTAACCCAGGAAATTCTTCCGAAAAAGCCTTCCCATAAGGTTACTCTAGGACACCATCTAACCACTTTCCACCCCAGTGGAGCTCTTGATGATGCCTGAGCCAATGGTCTAATGAAGGACAGTTCTCAAGATTCTTCAGCCTCAATGCATAATATCAAAACCCAGTTTTCAGATATATGATACCGCCTAAAACCTCACTAAGCTGGGCCAACTGAAATAAAGTCTAGATTCATGAAAATTCTAAGTATTCAAAAGACATTCCAGTCATTTAATATAAGCAATTGGCTAAAATTATTGTCCATTAGAATTCTCCAAAGACTTGCTTTTAAGTTATTTCTAATTAATATACTTTTCTACAATTTAATGCTGCCAAAAACTTGAAAATGGTTTATTTCCAAGAGTTTAAATAGGTTATATGCCTCTCTTAACCCATATAAACCCATGTCTAATCTGTTAATTTGCTTATTCTTCATCATACCTAAGGCATTAACTCAGAATTAGGTAGTAAGAATTCAGTTTGTTAAAACATAAGGCTTCTTGATCTTAGAATTTGGCCTGTGAAGCATATGTCCTTCTTTTGTCTTTGTGTTCTTTCTATAGATTGCTAAATAAAGTTTATGTGTAGGAAGTGCAGTAATCATTCAATACAGAGTTTCCATGAAGTTTTACAAACTTCTTAGTAAGTAAGACTTTCTTAGTGGCTGAGGATGATGGAAAGTGTGAATTGCAAAGCTATTTCTTATAACTTCAAGTCTATCCCTAGTTCATACAACACATTTAGTTATGACCCAAGATTTGTTTTAAATAACATAATAATGGTCCTTCTTTAGTCACAGACATTCTTCCAGGACAGTAAAGATGTTAAGTTAAATCAGCAGAATGAACATCATTGCTGCGGGAAAAGAATGTGATGACTCTGTTCTAATCACAGAGAAGAAGAAGAATAAACAGAGAATAAGAAGAACAGAGAATAAGAAGAAAATAGAGTTTAATTCAAAGTGGAAATACTGTTAATATTAGAATTTCTGATTCTAATATTAACAGAGAATAAGAAGAAAAAAGAACAGAGAATAGAGAACAGAGAATAAGAAGAAAAAAGAGTTTAATTCAAAGTGGAAATACTGTTAATATTAGAATTTCTGAAGTATGAATGTCCACTAGTAGCTTTTACAGTTTTAATTTTATGACTTTTGATGTTTTTAAGCTAATACTCAAAAATTGTATAGGATCATAGATTAACTCTAAAATGGCTTGAATTTTGTTTAAGGCAAACCTGAGGTGATACAAGTTTTTAATAAAATATTAATATCAACTCAAAAATCTTACTTTTTATCTCTAAATATGAACACTAAACACAATCCAACGAATTGCAAAATTTACATAAATAACCTATTCAAGTTTTTTAAATGTGTAAATTTTAAGCAACTTCTTATAAAATATTTTAAATTTTTGATCCAGAAATTTTTCATTCAGCAAGTGCTTAGAGCCAGTCTTCCACTGAAGTCTTAATGGCCAAAAGAAGCCACAGAAAAGATGGTGGAAGACCACAGTTCCTTTTGTATTAAAGGGCTATAAAGCCCAAGCTTAAGAAGTCATCCTAATCTTGATTCTTTCTTTCACAGATTGGCAGACAAATGCAGAATAGGAACTAGCCATGTGAAATTGTGGTTCTTCAATTGAACTAGGTTTTCATTTCAGACCATGACTTGGATATTCCTCTAATGCATTTGGCCCTAGTGGGAAATTACCCAAGTCTATAAAATTTTTAATATATAATGGAAACCCAAAGAAGAAAGAAGGATAAAGAGGGCCAAAAAGAAATCAAGGCAAAAAAAATGTATTTATTTTTAACCCAAATTATTTGTTTAAAAACTATGCCTCATCTAAACATGGAGCAATGGGATATGTGAAGCAGAATTTTTTGGCTTCCTTTCTCAAGAAGTAGCTTCCTAGCTTCTCCCTAGAAGGATGGAAAATGATGGGGCTAGCCCAGAATTTCTCAACCTCAGCACTATTGATAACTGAAACCAGGTATTTTTGTAGTAGGGGGCAGGCAGTGGGCAAAGCTGTCCATAGCATTACAGAATGTTTAGCAGCATGCCTGGTCTCTGCCCACTAGGGATCAAAAAGACAATAAAAAATGTTACTACACACTACAAAACTGCCTCTGGTCAAGACCCACTAGTCTAGTCTCTGCCCTACACTAAATATTTTTTGAAGTTTTTCTTTAGTTCCTTCTGAGCTTTCCAGCTGAGGGAATGGACTGCTATAGCCAGCAACATAACGATTTGGGGAACTATTTTCTCCTGGTTAACTTTCTCCTATTATGGCATATTATATTAAATATGTTGTCAGGAAGCCCATTTATACAGCTCTTCTAATATTACATTTAATTATTTTAAAGATAATATATTCAAAAGTTTCCTTATAACTCAATGATATAAAGCCATTCTATAGTTATTCTTCCTTACCTCCCATGACACTATCATAAAAAGCAATCAGAATTTAAAATAGTGAGAGGTTAGAAGCCACCTGCAAAACAAATAACACCAAACAACAATGAACAAAACCTACCATTTCTCCCATGTTAAAAATAAAGTTTTTCTTGACTATTTTTTCCACTCCTAGCCACAACATTACTTCTTTGCTCCTTTTGTAACAAACCAAATTCTTTTTTTAAAAAAGATTTTATTTTTATTATTTTCAGAGAGAGGGAAGGGAGTGAGGCAGAGAGGAAGAGAGACATCAGCACGGGGTTGCCTTTCATCTGCCTCCAGCTATGGATCTGGCTGGAGACCTGGCTTGCAACCTGGTTATGTGCCCTGCCTGGCTGGGGAAACAAACCAGAAACCTTTGGGTTCTCAGGCCGGTGCCTTATCCACTGTGCCACCAGCCAGGGCCTTCTAATTCTTATCTCTAATTTCCTCCCATTCTCTCTACTTTATTGCATTCAGACCATCACTGCCACTACTACACTGAAACTGCCTTGTTAAAAGTACCCAGTTATCATCACATTAATAAGTCCAGTTGTCCTTTCTCAGTTGTCCTCATCTTACTTCACTATCAGCAGCATTTGACACAGTTGATTCTTTTCTCCTCCCTGATATACTTTCTCTCTTTGCTCCAGGACCCGACATCTCTCGATTTCCCCTTTACTTACCATTGTTCTTTCTCAATCTCCTATACAGGTTTCCTCCTCTTTTCTCCTTCATCTTAATAATGCAGTAACCCTGGGCTCAGATCATTTATCTCAGACTGCACTCACTTCCCAGTGAGTCATCCTGTCTATGGTCTTAAATAGCAATTATGTGCCAATGCTGCCCAGATTCACATCCATCGGCCCAGGCCTCTCTACCAGACTCCAGACTCATATATCCAACTTCTTACTGTCATCTCCACTCGAATGTCAAACAGTAGTTCAAATGTGTCCAAAAGTGATCCCGCAATCCGTCCCCCTAAACTTGCCCCATCTACAATTTTTTAAAAGCAGTTGATGGCGACTCCATTCTAATGATTGCTCAGGCCAAAAACTGGAGTCATTCATGACTCCTCTTTTGCTCACACTCTGCATACAGTTCAAAAAACTGTATTAGCTCCACTTTCAATATATATTCAGTAGTCTTTCATTTCTCATGTCCTCCACTACTACCACCAGCAGATGCCACCACAATCTTGCAACTGAAATACTGCAGAAGACTCCTTTACTGGTCTTCCAGCTTTTTTCCTCACCACTATAGGATGTTTGCAACACAGGAGCCATAGCAATTCTTTTAAAACATAAGTCAGATTATATTACTCCTCTGTTCAAAACCTTCAGTACTGCCTATTTCACTCAGGATTAAAGCCAAAGCCCTTAAAAATATCTAAAAGTTCTAACCTGATCTGGTCTTCCCTCAGCTTTCTGACCCTCTTTCCTATTCTAGTCTCCTTATTAATTCAACTCAGCCTCCTTCGTGTTCAACCAACATGGCAGATGTAGCTTCCGTTAGGATCTTTGCACTGGCTTTTCCCTTTCTCGAAGCTTCTTTGCCTTCTGCAGATAAATATGTCACCTCCTTCAAAATTATGTTTTCAATTAGGTAACCAACTAATTGAAACTTACAGCCGGCACTTTCCCTCATCCCATCACCAGTGTTTTAATCCCCCTTCCTATGCTCTTTTATTTTCTCTTCTTCACTGTACGCTTTCATTTTAAATATCAACAACTTATTTATTATGTTATTCATTGCCTGTCTTTCCTATCTAGAATGCACACTTCCCAAAGGTTTTATTTTACTCTCTGATATATCCCAAGTATATTTAGAACAGTGCCATGCACAGAGTAAGTGTTCAGTTAATAGTGTTCAAAAGAAAAAAATGAATGAGTAAAAATAAAGTGGACTAATAGCCCACCCTAAAGTAAAAAGGGACAGCAGTCGTTTTCACTTTTTATCTTATTCCTCACTGATCTGGTTATACCGCAGAGGACTAGTAGAGCTGGGAAGGGAAAAGTTTTCTTTCATAGAGAAGAATAACTAATGTATTAGAGGTTCTCACTGAAGATTTTAGGTTTTAAGGAACTTTTTGTCTTCAGTTTGAGGAGCTCTGAAGTTTTGGGCTGTTCAGGGATTTTAGGACTTTTGCCTTACCTTTACCACTCTGATTTTTATTTTGGTGGGGCTTCCAGTTGAAAGGTACCTTCTAAACTAAGAGGCCCAAAGGGGCAAGGCATGAAAACTCAAAAGTACAAGAGGAAACAAGATGATAACGGGAACTTGAGGAAACTGGACAAGAGAGCTTCAGGTTGTAAGCCCAACTCTTTAAAGTAGGGAATAGGGGGCCCTGGCTGGTGGCACAATGGATGAGGCACCAATCTGAGAACCCAAAGGTCACTGGTTGGATTTCCAGCCAGGGCACATAACCAGGTTGCAAGCCAGGTCTCCAGCCAGAACCATGGCTGGAGGCAGGTAAAAGGCAACCATACATTGATGTCTCTCTCCTTCTCTGCCTCTCCCCCATCCCCTCTCTCTAAAACTAATATATAAAATCTTTAAAAAAAAAAAAGTGACATCAGTGTCATCAATTAAATAAATAAATAAAGTAGGGAATAGGGTTAGGATTCAAGGCCAATGCGGAGATTAGTAATGAAGATTGGCACTAATTAGTGAATTACAGTGTTCCTTTTACTCTCAGGAGTTGGTGGGAAGAAGAAACCCTACAGTAACTGTATAAATAAGTAAATTAATCCCTATAAAGATTTAAAAGAAATTCTTACATATACACAATGTCTCCCCTAATATTTACACAGAGTGAGAAGGTCTCTTACCTCCCAAAACAGAGGTGCAAAAACCATGAATCACAGATGTTTTTAGTATCTAATGCTTGCAACATATTACCCTAAAATTTAGTGGCTTAAGACAAGAGAAGGCATTTGGTATCTCTCAAGTTTCTCTGATACAGGAAACCAGATGCAGGTTGGCTGGGCAGTTCTGGGTCATTGTTTCTCCTGAGGCTCAGAAAGACGTTAGTTAGACATTTGAAGGCTTAAGTGGGGTAAAGGATTTGTTTCCAAGGCCAATCGTTCACATGACTGGAAAGACTGTTGGCTGTTAGCAGAGGCCTTGGTTCCTTCCCCTGCAAGCCTCCCCACAGCTGTCACAACATGACAGCTGGTTTTCCCCAAAGTAAGCAATATAAGAGAACAAAGGATACACAAGAATAAAGCGGGAGCCACAATGCCTTTACGTACAATGGTAGCCCACACAGGTCAGCCCAGTGGGAGGGGTGTGAAAACTAGTATGTAAGTGTGAATACCAGCAGGTGAAGAACGGAGGCTGTCCTGAAGGATGGCTACCACAGCAGTCAGATGGCGTACTACATGAATAGCAAAATCATCTCAACCCACTCAGAGTTGACCCAGATGCATCTTTTTCTGCTTATACCATTTCAAAAAGTGAGAACATTTGTTCACCTTGCATTGCCTTCCCATCTCTAGAGAGCTCTAAAACCTCTATATAATATTACTTTCACATCTGTAAGCAGTTAGCCTACTTTTTGTTAGCTAATGTATCTCTAATTTTAAAAGTGGATCACAAACAGCAAAGTTGTGACACTTCTAAGGAAAGTACAAGATATACCATTCTCTTGATTTAGCAGGGGGAAAAGTCTAACCTTACAAGTATTAGGCTTGACATACCTGGAGGAAAGCAAGCAGACTGGGTATGAACAAAGGAAAAAAGAGTCACTGGGTTTTAGTTATATCTCTATTCAAAGTACATAATTTACTTTTAGGCATCAAGAAAGCACCTAATGTCTTTGTGTGTTAATTTCCTCATATGTAAAATGCAGATATTATCACACTCACATACATAAACAGTGAAGTTTGAATATAATATGGGAACTGAGCTGTTTTATATATATATATATATATATATATATATATATATATATACACACACACACACACACACACATACACACACACTTAAATTATATGGAAAATCAAGCTATATACCTCAACTTATAGATATATCTTGACTTCAATTATATGTATTATATAATCGTTTATATAATATAAACCAATATATTGGTTTTATTCACAGTCAGGGCATACGCCTAGGTTATGGGTTTGTTCCCCAGTTGGGGCACATGCAAGAGACAACATATCAATGTTCCTCTCTTACATTGATGTTTCTGTCCCTCTCTTTCTCCCTCTCTCCCCCTTTTGCTAGAATCAATTTTAAAAAAACATGTTTAAAAAAAGCTATACATGTCTACCAATAATAAACTTTACCAAATTCCTTATAGACATATACTGTTCATATTTAGGAGCATCACTCACCTCTTATTGTATCATTCCTCCAATAACTCTATCAGCACTGAGCTTTCCTTTCAACTCAAACACATACTGCGACTCTCAACTGTGAAAAAAGCTGATGTCATAAACACACTGTATTACAGTATCGCTAAGGGCTAGCTCCAGTCTTAGTTACATAATTCCTGTAGCCTCAAAGGAAATGGGGGTGGGCGGACGACTGAGCTTAGCCCTGAAGCCACAAAAAGTTATCTTTTTTTTTTTTTTTTAATTATTAGTCCTTGTCAAGGAAGCAGTTTGGAGGTGAGAGAAGGTAGTGAAAAAATGTAAAATTATTACTTTTATATTTCCTAAATATCATGGTACCTTTTAGTCACAAATATTTAGGGGGCAAAAAATCATCCAACAGACCCCATTTCTAACATTACAATATGTTTTTCCTAAGACTTATTTGGTTGCTAATCTTGTGACTAACCTGATGATCTTTGATGTTCAATTAATCTTAATTTTCTGTAAGGTTATTTTTTAAAGCAGATTCCTAGAAATACTAGCTGCAACACAGCCCAAAATATTGTAGGTATTTTGGTATGTAGGTGATAGCTGAGTATAACTGGACTTTTTAGAAAAGTGAAAAATCTAATGAACAAATAAACTAACAAAAAATGGGGACAGACTCATAGATGGATAGCAGGATGACACTAGCAGTAGGGGGAGGTCACGGGGTGGAAAGATTGAGCCAAAAGGATAAAGGACTCATGGACATAGACAACAGTGTGGTGATTGCTTGGGGGAGGGGGTATAAGGGGACTAAATGGTAATGGAAAAAAAAACAAAAAAGATTAAATCAGCCCTGGCTGATGTGGCTCAGTGGATTGGCACCAGCCTGCAAACCCAAAGGTCACTGCTTCAGTTCCCAAGCAGGGCACATAACCAGGTTGCCAGCCAGGTCTCCAGCCAGGTCCTTAGCTGGAGGCAGGTGAAAGGCAATCATATATTGATGCTTCCCTCCCTTTCTTCCTCCTTCCCTGCCCTTCTCTCTGAAAATAATGAATAAAATCTTTTTTTTTTTTTTTAAGATTAAATCAAAAAATAAAATAAAATTTATACTCTTTTGTAGGGTCAAAAAGATCTGGCCTCTCCCAACCTGCCTCTATGTTCCACACTACAATTCAGCCAAACAGGCCTTCCTTCTGTGCTTGAAAAGGCCAAGCTGCAGCCTCATTCCTGCCTTAATGTCTGAAGTGCTATGTTCCAGTCTGCCATGCAAACTGCTGTTCATCATTTGGTTCCCAGTTCAAATGTCACCTCTTCAGACAATTTGAAATAGCCTCACAACACGTTTTAGCACAACATTTTATTTTATTCATGGTATGATCATTGTAAAATTTCCCTATTCATGTTTCTGTTTACCTGCTCTTCACAGGCCCTCTCCTAATACGCTCTTCATTGAGTTCATGACTGCATGCTGTTTTGCACAGAACCTGGTACATATTAAGTGCTCAATAAATAGGTGCTAAATGAATGCATAAATAGATGATCCAGGCATAACTTTACTTTTAAACTTAAACAATTGGGTAAAACATCCTTGTTGCAGTAATATTGGAAAAGCAGGGAAGGGGTGTTAATATCATCAAAACTACAACTAACATGCTCATAAGACTTTTGTTTATCATGCACTACAGCATTTTTTCATGAAAACATAAATATTGGATTGATAAATATTCCATTTGCCTTTCTGAAAAGCTGTCCTTTGATGAGGTCATTACAAATACATGCTAGTAGCCTCTGAGAAACACTGCCAACTCATTTAATCTTCTGCCAATGTTAAGAAACTGCATTTTTCTTTCACCAGTTTCTAGCTGTTCTAGATATGTAGTTTCTATTGCTAGGACTTCAGAAGCCAATGAAAACAACTTCCCTGTCACCTGATCCAACAAATGATCTCTCCCCACATGCAGTGTAGCTAAGCAGAGAAGCAGATTTTAGAAGGTGATAACCAACACAGCATGAAATGGATTGCTAAAACTATAGTTTATTATGCAGCAAAGTTCACCCCCCCCCCCCCCCCGCATCCTGCCAAAAAAGGCAAAAAGCTTAGAAATTCAGCATTTGGATTTCTACCAGCAATCCTAGTTTAGTTGGTTGTAGCTTAGAAGCAGATGTCTGAAAGCAGTTCAGCAAGCCTGCAGTCAGATGCTTATTAAGAGCTCTCATCTTAAAAAGGTGAAATTAAGGCAAGTCAATGGATTACAGCTTCCTGGGTTTGCTTTTGTTATCTATAAAATATCACAGTTAATCCTACTGTGCTAAAGTGAAACTCCAAGGATGTTTTTTAAGTATCATTTATTCTAAGAAAGATTAAATAAACTGGTAACAAAAAAAGAAACAAACTTAGCATTAGTAAAGAGAGAAACACAAACCAAGAGCTAACTTTCCCTTTAAGAAAAATGTAGCATGAGAAACATTATTTTTAAAGAACTACAGCAAGAGACCACAGGTCCTTAGATAGCTTGATCATTAAAGTTTCCAGAAGCACTATTAACACAAATGACAAAACTCTATTGTCAACTATTCTTCAGTTATTTTACTATCAAATTTAAGAAAATACACACAATCTCATTTTGGTGTTTTTTATGGGGGCAGAGTTAAAAAGGTATCTTTTCATCAAACCTCATACTAGACAGAGTTCACTTCTCATTGATATGGTCTCACACATATTTTTTGTGCCCTGCCAATTAATTTCAAGAGTAAGATTGTCTCTAGCTAGCCTGTACTATAAAGCTCTAATTTTTTCCCCACTCTTCATGGGCCATTTACAATCTGCAAGGTTTGCGGTAGATATGAAATGTACTACTGCCAACGGATAGCCACATCAGCAGTGCTGAAAACCAATCCTTCTGTTTTTCTCATCATGCCATATGGTTCCATAAAAAATCGAGTCAACCAAAAGTGCAGTTAATGCACCTTGTCAAACTGGGTTCAGACTAATTCTTTAGTATTATGTTAAGGAAACTGTAGATGAATGTATTCTCATTCTTTAGTCATCTACCATATAAATATGTACTAATTCATTGGGAGGGGAAAAAAATCCGGTTTTAAGGCCTTCCAAAAGATTAAGGATTGTGGCTTTAAATCCTTTCCAGTAAGTGAAGTGAGTACTCCAGAGAAATTAAAAAGCAAGCTGAAGCACCAAGATAAAGTTGTGTCCCCCTAGTGACCTCTAGAGTGGAGCTAAGCTCCCACAGGCAAAGGCTTGAGGGGGTGAAAGCAAGAAGCACGCCTTAGGCCAAGCTCTCTGCTGTGAACCAGGCCCATATACTCCACACACACTCCCAGCTCTGGGTACTGGCTCTATTTCATTCAAGCCCAGGGTGCAATAAGACTTCGCCACCTGGGCCGTTAGGCCAAGTGGGTTGAAATCCAACTTCAAATGCTGCTGCTTTTCCCTCCCCACAATGCTTGGGTCCAGTTTCCCCCATGCATTGACTTCCTCACCATGCATGGTGTGGAGCTAGTTTCTCTCTCCGCAGTGCTGCGGACACCTCGTGGCCACTGCTGGTTCCCAAGTGAAAGCTGGAGAGCTCAGAGCGTTGGGGAGCTGGGGAGCTGCGTGCGACCTCTGCGAGTCCGAGCGGCTGCTGGTGCTAGCGACGCGTTCCCGGCGCAGGGCTCTGAGGATCCGGGGACGCCCCAGCCCGGTAGCCACCCAGGAGGCTCCCTCCCAAGTTCAGCCTGGATCTTGCCAAGATGCCTCAAGTCACCCCAGCGACAAGCTCTTCCTTGTCTTCCCTCACCCTAACCGCCCCTGAACTTGTCAACTTCGGAAGCTGTGGTTCCAAAGGAGCAACAGGGGGATTGCCCGGCTGGCTGGAGTCACTGCCTTGCCTAGACAGTCGGGTAAAGGGGTAAAAGGAAATAGCCTGCGAGGACCTGGCTGGTAGCAAGTCCCCTTGACTGTGGGGAAAAGGAAAGCCAAACATCCATCTCCTCCAGAGGATGAAATGGATGCAGAACTAGTTACCCTAGGGATGAAAGAAGGGGGGGAGGAGGTTGACCGGAGGGAATAGGAGTGACCATCAAACTCTCTCTCTCTCTCTCTCTCTCTCTCTCTCTCTCTCTCTCTCTCTCTCACACACACACACACACACACACACACACACACACGATCTCATTCTGAAAAAGGATGAGACTAGGAGCCAGGAGTCACTTTCCACTACCCTGACTACCCTGAGGGAGGAAGGTGCAACAGATACTCAAGCTGGTGGAGTAGAAAAGGGGTGGGGTGAGAAGGAGTACCAGATTTTCCCAGGCTACAAAAAAAAAGGGGGACAAACTCCCATCAGAGTCTTACCGGAGGCAAAGGGGGTGCAGCGGTGCTTCCCCCCACCCCCGATCTCCCAGAGAAGGTAAACTCTTCCCCGGCAGGCTTCCTCTGGGTCTCGTCTGGACGTAAACAGGCCGTCCGGAGGGGCTGACCGCAGATGGAAGGTGGGACGGCACCAGGTGGGAGTGGAGAGGAACTCACCCTTGATGCTGGGGGGCTTTCTCTTCTTGGCCATCTTCTGTTGCTTCTCCTCCCCCAGACCCCTCACGAGCTTCCTGAGGCTGCAGCCCAGCTCCTGGAACCCGTGCAGTGCCTTCCAGGCGAGCTCTCGCTGTGGCTCTCAGCTCAGCGAGCTCTTTGTTGCTGTGACGGCATCTGCGAGGCGGCAGCGGAGGTCCGCTGCGCGCTCGGCTCGGCTCGGCTCGGCTGGGGCGGGCGCCGCCGCCCTCTGCTCTCGGCTGCACGGCGCTTCCAGCCTTTTACTCGTGCGGCTGGGCCACCGAGGCTGCGGCTGCTGTGCTGCTCCTGGAGCTGGAGGGGGCAGCGCTGGGTCCCCGAAGCGCCCGCCCAGAGCTGACCTCCCCCTTTCCCGCACCCTCCCTCCCCCACTCCTCCACCCATTGTCCCGTCTGAGCCACCAGCTCCAATCCCACCCGTGACAGCACCGTCATTCAGCAGTTGCTGCTGGGGAAGGCCACGGCAGCGAAAGCCACAGTGGCCACGACAGTGGGGGAGCTGCTGGGGGAAGTGTGGGGCTCACGGTCATCAGGGGCCAGGGAAGAGAAAGTCAAGCATCCCGACTTTGGTGGAGCCCGCTCCCGGCTTGCCTTTCTATCTCCTCGTTTCCTAAGTCCCTTCCCAGGCAGCAGGACAGGATGTGGGACAAGGGGTGGGCCCACGAAGGACACCCCTCTCCATAGCCAACGAGAACTCTAGCCAATTGCAAGAGAACAGCCACCGCCACTCGCCACCCAACCCCCTCACCATCCTCCCCAAAGAGCCTTCCCCAGCGCGCAGAACCGAATTCCAAGCGGGAGAGAAGCCCCAAGCAGGATGTCTCTGTCCCTCTTGAACCGAGATGGGAAGAGGGAGGAGAGAAACTGAAGGCTCGTGGAGAGAAAAATTTAATTCGAGAGGCAGCCCGCCACCAGACGCCTTGAAAGATGACCTAGTTCAGGCCCTAAACTTCCTTATAAGGAGGACGCAGGACAGTTCAGTTCCCTTGGGGCTGTGGGAAAAAGAAAGTTTCTGCTTTCCTACGCTGGCTGGCGGAATTGGGAGGGAGAGGAGTGGTCTCTTGGCCTCCAGCAGAAACTGTTGCAGTGGCCCACCTCCTTCTCGTTCTGATTGTGGGTTCAGAAAGTTTTCCTTCTCCTGAAGGAGCTGTCCTACTCTAGCGTGCTGAACTGGGAAGGAATCTCGTCAGTGTCCCAGAATTTCAAGGGCATGAAAAACAGATGTCATAGACAACAGCATGGTGACAGCCAGAGGAAGGGGAAGGATGGGCTGGGTGGAGGCAGGCAAAGAAGGTAGGGTGTGGGGATACCTGTAATAGTGTCAAAAATAAAATAAAGAAAATATATGAAAAAAAAGAGACACATCTGAGAATATAAAGGTGGTAACTTGTTAAAAGAATGGCAGAAGAGAGAGGGTGGGAAGGGGATTACCAGTGCGGGAAAGGATTCAAATCGTTTTTCCCCCCAAACTCCTTAATTGGCAGAGATCTTATTAACACTTTCCTCCTCTAAGCTGTCCCCAGCCCAATCTCATTATCTACATAAATATCCAGTGATTTCCCTCATGGGGTGGGCCCAGTTGATTGGGACTGTATGTCAAGGCAGATGGTCACCAGTTCAATTCCCAGTCAGGGCACATGCCTGGTTTACAGGTTCCTTGGAGGTGGAGGGGGACTTGAGGAGGTATAGGAGAGATAGATGTTTCTCTCTCTCCCATCATGTTTCGCTCCCTTTCTCCCTCTCTTCCTCTCTCTCTAAAAATAAATAAAATATTTTAAAACATATATCCAGTGATTCAATTCAGTATCATCAGCCACAAGTTGCGTGGCATCAATGTGGTTTGGTAGAAGGGACCCTGGAGACCTATCCCTAGGGTTGGCTGCTGGCCCTGAAACTTCATAGCTCTGAATATTTGTACAAGGTGTTTAAGTCCTCTGTTCTTCTGTTTCCTGGTTTGTAAAAAATCATCTCAAAGATTCCTTTCAGCTCTAATAAATATCCTGAGCATTTTTAGTTACAAATTTTCTGTACCCTTTCTAAATTTAACTTTATATATGATACATAATCTGAAGAACATGTGAAATACCCAATTCTTTCTGCAACAAAGGTGTAAAATACAAATTAAAAGGCTTAGTTTAATTAGCAAAATAGGCCCATTCTCAGACTTATGATCAGAAATGAGACAGTCAAAATTTTCCTCTTCCAAAAATCTGTTTTTTATTTCATTCAAAATTGTTCTGTCATCTTTTCATACTCTTGAGGGGTGTAAATATTAGGCATGTAAATATGCTTAGTCTATGTTCATATTTTATCACTAATATGAAGTATCACCTATATTAGAATAATGTCTTATAGTATATTCATTACTTGCACTTACTTTATTTAACTTAATCCTTTCCACAAACCTGTGAATTTAGAAGACAGGTCCTGTCTTGCATGTTTTACCAATGAAGAAATGAAGCTCATGGAATTCAATAACTTAGCACAGCTTCCAGGACTTTTGTGCAGCTCTTCTAACTCAATGTCAGGCTCTTCCCATGACACCAGCTACCTATAAAGAAGAATATTTCTGCTTTAGACCACAGACATTTCCCATTTTCTATTTATTTCTTCCAAAATGCCAATACTATTCTCAGCAAACTCTAAATTTCAGTTGACAAAGTATACCTAATTGTTGTACCTGTATATGATTAGTGTGTGTTTACACTTGTAGCACTTCAAAGTGTTTTTACATGCATTTCCTAGGTTAAAGTTCACAACTCTCCAAGGAGATCATGAAAAGAGGTTTATTCAGCCCAGATGAACAGATAAGGAAACAGACCCAGAGACATTATGGTCACAACTAACTAGCCCGGTGTTTCCATGACAAGTGTTTCCTGAGTAGCTCACAGTGCAGGCTTTTGCTTAAGGCTTACAAATCAGCAAGGTAAAATATATGAATGACTCAAGCTATATGGATATGTAGGCTGTCCCTGAATGAGGAGTACGGACTATAGCAAGCTGAGAACATATGCATTACCACACAGATGCAGTTGCCTTGTAGGAAAGGAATCCTGGGGGTGTAAAGATTCTGATTTTTCTAAAGGAGTCAGAAATCCCCATTTCCAGGTAAAATATTCTTTTTTATGTTGGTTAACATATAAAACAAAGCAAAGCAGCCCTGGCTGGTGGCACAGTGGATAGGCACCAGCCTGCAAACCCAAAGGTCGCTGGTTCAATTCCCCAGCCAGGGCACATAACCAGGTTGCAAGTCAAGTCTCCAGCCAGGTCTGTAATTGGAGGCAGATGAAAGTCAACCATACATTGATGTCTCTCTCCCTCTCTCCTTTCCCCTCTCTCTAAAAATAATAAATAAAATATTTTTTTTAAAAAGGCAAAGCAAGACAGGACTAACAGAATTCATCTGGCAATAATACAGGGTGGGGCAAAAGTAGGTTTACAGTTGAGTACACAAAACAAAGAATTCGTTCTTGTATTATTACTTATTCATTATTTTATTATTTTTACATGAACAACTATAACCTACTTTTTTCCCCTATATACAGCCCATAGACTGTGTGTCTGTGTATCTGTTTTTACATATAATTGACTGAGTTTTATCACCAAAGATCAGGGACTAAAACAAATCTTGTGTGTATAGTTCTAATTCTGATGGTGTCTACATACTCTTAGAATTAACAACTATCAAGATTTTGGGTCCACTTAATCATGATTTCTAAAGATTGAAGAGATTAGTATTTTTAAATATGTAGCCATTCTTAGGGCCATCAATGAAGATGATCACAGTAAATCAAAGTAATTTGTAAGTTACATGTGATTTTGTTGGATACCAGGAAATGTACATATTTGATGATGATGATGGTGATGATGATGTTAAGGACAAAACTGGCCTTATTTATTTCCCTAATAGGAAAGTTTTGAATGAACATTTTCAATAAATAGCCATTATGTTGAAATAACTTTAGTTTTATGTAGTGAAATCTTTCTTTCTAGATTATTCTAGCCATATCAAGGCTCCCTGTAAAAAAGATAATCAGAATGGAAAAAGAAAAACACATGTTCCTTATGTGGAAGCATCAAGTGAGCAATAAACAGGGAAAATACTCTTGTCATACAAATTATACTAAAGACCAAAATGAAAAATATAATTTATAGTACACAGAGCATGATTGTCATTAATTATAATTATTGTACTTGCAGTAAAAAGGTTGTAAAATATAACCCTCAGAAGAGTATTTTTGGCTGAAATATTTTATATTGAATTAACTACTATAGTTTATGGAAAATAGAAAGGAAAAACAAAAGCCCTACTTATTTTAATCATATTAATACCAAAGGATGTCAAAAAAATCCACACTTGCCCCACTACTGAAAAAACACCTAGTATTTTTTTATTTTACATATGAAAAAAATTGTAACACCTCAGCTGAAGTTTAAAGGAAATCTACGCTTATGTGACTAGAGATAAAGAAAGGTAAAAAGAGAAAGGATGATGGGAAATGAGTGATATAGCACAAGTGCATTAGAAACAAAATTCCTGCAGTACTTATATACTCAAAATTGACGTGAAAGAGTAGGAAGCTGAGGCTGCTTTCCTACCCCAACCTACTGACCACTATGGATGCAAGAAGTAATATTTCTTCCCTTTCTCTGTCTTAACCAGGCTGACACAGGTATTCATTATAATAAAAATTTCACCTGAACTTATTTAAATTTTTTTTTTTTTATTTAAAAGACTTTATCTATTATTTCCAGAGAGAGGGGAAGGGAGAGAGACAGAGAGGGAGAGAGACATCCATGTATGATTGCCTTTCACCTGCCTCCAGCTATGGACCTGGCTGGAGACCTGGCTTGCAGCCTGGTTGTTGTGCCCTGGCTGGGAATCAAACCAGTGGTGTTTGGGTTCGCAGGCAGGCACCTTATCCACTGTGCCACCAGCCAGGGCCATTTGTTAATCTTGAATGCATGATGGGAGGCAGGCAGTTAATCAAAGTTGTTTCATGGGCTTTTTCTCTGGGCATCTCAGACCCTCTCCTGCCTTTCTGGCCTGGGGATGAAAGCACCATTTCAAAGGCTTTCTTTCCTAGATAGTGGAAATGATACATAGAATTTCAAGGACTGCCTTCCTCTCATGTTAACATGGTATTTTCTTGTGCTGTTGTAATATCTGGCAATATTATTAGACTAGGCTCAGGGCTGCTGAGTTAGTGGGTAAGACATGTCTCCTCTGCCTCCTCTATGAAGTTGTTATGATTGCAGTGGTGAGGGTCCTGCTTTTATTTCCCTTTTGCTACTCATTCAACTGTAACATTTCTAAATTATCTTTTATATGTCTTCAGAGTCACTTAAGAACCTCTGGATTTCTTCTGCAAAAGCCATGGGAAACCAGTTATGTTGTTCTGCCTAACACACCATATCACCATTTTTAGGCTACTGCGGCCAACCCGTGTTAGCACAGGGCTTCTCTCAGAGGCTTCCCATCTCTTGGCAAGTAATGTCCCCAAACTCCCTCCAAAATTGTCAATCCGCTGAGTTGCACGTGGACAAATGATGCTGCCTTACCTCTTGCTTATTTGTCTTTCTTAACACACCTCTCAATTCTTCCCCTAGCACTTTCCACTTTTCATAGGGTGAGACTTATTTAGATTATAGCCTTCAGTTTTTTTTTTCTCCCTATGGTGCATTGTAGAACTCTATTCTCAATTACCTACACTTTCCTCTTGGTTTGCAAAAGAATGATATTGGAATTTAGATACCTCTTTTCCCTTTTAAAAAGTCTGGATTTTGCCCTGGCTGGTGGCTTAGTGGATAGGCTCCAGCCTGAAAACCCAAAGGTCACTAGTTTGATTCCCAGCCAGGGCACATAACCAGGTTGCAAGCCAGGTCTCCAGCCAGGTCTGTGGCTGAAGGCAGATGAAACACAACCATACATTGATGTCTGTCTCCTCTATGCCACTCTCCCTTCTCCTCTCCCTAAAAATAATTACAAATATTTTTAAAAATTAAAAAATAAATTCATTAAAATTAAATACAATTTAATATTTTTTAAAGTCTGGATTTCAAGACAATTGTCTCACATCCAACTCAAAAGAGGTATCATTGAAATTCAGAACTAAGCAATGATCCCTTTTCTCTAGGTAAATTAAGCCTTCCCAGAAGCAGTAACTGCCACTGATTCACTGTGCAAGAAGCCACAGGGCAAAAGGTTCCTGAAAAATTAAATATTCATTGGTTTCCTAAGCCAAAGATATTATCGTTATAGTTACCAAAGTGTACTGAATTAGGAAATCTAAATTGTAGTAATAATTTTTAAACAAAAACTCAACCAGGGTCCCTGTGAGGGGCATAAAAAGGGGACCTTTAAAGTATTTAGATAACTGGGCTTTTTTTGTAGTTGTTGTTCCCATAAGTTTCTTTTGTTTTTTTGGTTTTTGGTTTTTTTAATTTTTTGCCCAAACAGCCTGCAGGGTAAATATTAGCCAGTTCCAGTGAAAACAGTCTGATCCTGAGTTAGGCCAAAGGCTGAACAGCACAGTTCCAAAAGAGACCTGGCTCAAAGTATGTTCTTTCTATACTAAACTTGTTGAGCATTTTTTTTAAATCATAAAATGAGGTTGTATTTTGTTTTTTCAGCATATATTGAGAAAAATCATAATTTTACTTTCACCATTAACCTAGTGTATCACATTTTTTGTTTGCGTTATGTTGAACCATCCTTGCATCCAGGGACAAATCCCACTTGATTGTGGCATATGTAGGGTGGGGCAATAGGTTTACAGTTGTCCATATGGAAAATAATTAATAATACAAGAATAAACACTGTGTCTCATGCACTCACAACTGTAAACTTCCTTTTGCTCCACCCTGCATAACTTTTTCAATTTGTTGTTTTAGGTTTGCTAGTATTTTGTTGAGACTTTCATTAGAGATATTTAGTCTATAGTTTTCTTTTATTGTAGTGTTCATATCTGGCTTTTGTATCAGGGTAATACTAGCTGCATAAAATGAGTTTGGGAATGTTCCCCTCTTCATTTTTGGGTGGAAGAATTTGAAACGGATTGGTGTAATCTTCTTTAAATGGTTGGTGGAGCCCTGGCTGGTGGCACAGTGGCTAAGGTGCTGGCCTGTGAACCCAAAGGTTGCTGGTTCGAATCCCCAGCCAGGTCTCCAGCAAGGTCCTTAGCTGGAGGCAGGTGAAAGGCAACCATACATTGATGTTTCTCTCCCTCTCTGTCTCTCTCCCTTCCCCACTCTCTAAACACAATAAATAAAATCTTAAAACTAAATAAATGTTTGGTAGAACTTAGTGATGAAGTCATCTGGTCCTGGGCTTTTCTCATTAGAATGTTTCTAATTACTGATTCAACCATTTTACTTGTTATTGGTCTGTTCAGATTTCCTATCTTTGATTCAGCCTTAGTAGGTTGTATGTTTCTAGGAATGTATCCATTTCTTGTGGGTTATCCAATTTGTTGGCATATAATTATCCACAGTAGTCTTTTACGATTATCTACTTCTATGGTACCAGTTCTAATAGCTCCTCTTTCATTTCTGATTTTTTTTTTATTTAAGCCTTCTCTTTTTTAATTTAAACTTTGGTCAATTTTGTCTAAACCTTTAAAAAATACAGCTCTTAGTTTCATCAATAATTTCTATTGTTTTTCTGGTCTCTTACTTATTTTATTTTTGCTCTGATCTTGGTTATTTTCTTCCTTTGTCTAACTGTAGGCTTAGTTTGGTCTCCTTCTTCCTGTTCCTTGAGTTGCACAATTATGTTTATTTGAGATCTATTTTGTTAACATGTACGCTTATCACTATGCACTTTCCTCTCTCTATAGTGTTTCCACTTTCATTTGTTTTGAGATTTATTTTTTAAATCTGCCTTTTGAATATTTTCTTTGGCCCATTGGTTGTTCAGTGGTATGTTGTTTAGTTTCACATACTTGCAGATTTTCCAGCTTTCCTCCTGTTACTGACTTCAACTTTGATACCATTGTGGTTGAAAAGGAGTCTTAGTATGACTTCTATCTCCTTACCTTGGCTAAGAGTTGCTTTGTGGCCTAGCATATAATATATCCTAAATAATTTTCTATGTGTTCTTGAGAAACATTTGTATTCTGATACTGTTAAAAGGAATGTTCTATATATGTCTACTAAGTCTATTTGATCTAACATGTGGCTCAAATCAATGTTTTCTTATTTATTTTCTGTCTGGATGATGTATGCATTGGTGAAAGTGGATATTGAAACCCTCTATTATTGTATTCTCTATTTTTCCCTTCAAAACTGTTAGTACATGCTTACTAAATACATCTAGGTGCTACAATGCTGGGTGTGTACGTATATATTTGTGGTTATTATCTTTTTGATTAATTGAATCTTTTATCATTATATAATATATTCTTTGTCGTATCATTTTTCACTTTAAGTCTGTTTTGTCTAACCTAAATATAGCTGTTTTTATCCTCCTTTTGTTTTCCATTTGCCTGGAATCCCTTTTTTCCATTTCTTCACTTTGAACCAGTGTATATCCTTACATGTGAAGCTTTTGGAGTTCTCTCTCTTTTTTTTTTTTTTGAAGATTTTTTTTTTGAAGATTTTATTAATTATCTTTGAGAGAGGGGTAGGGAGAGAGGTAGAGATGGAGAGAGACATCAATGTATGGTTGCCTTTCTTCTGCCTCCAGCCACAGATCTGGCTGGAGACCTGGCTTGCAACATGGTTATATGCCCTGGCTGGGAACTGAACCAGCAACCTTTGGGTTCACAAGCCAGTCTCTTTGATTTTTGATGGCTTCATTAAAATGTATCATGGGGAAGGTTGTTTTGCACTGAGATAATGGAGCGATCCATTAGCCTAGTAAACTTGAATGTCCAAATCTTTTCCCAGGCTTGGGAAATTCTCAACTATTAAAGTAGACTTTCAGCTTCCTTTTCTACTCTTCTACTTCTGAAACTGCAATTAGCTTACTATTTGTACATATGATGGTGTTTCATAGATCATGTAGGCTTTCTTAATTCCTTTTCTGTTTTTAGAGAGAGGGAACAGGAAAGGGGGTGGAATGGTAATTTTAAATGGGAAAAACTTCCAAGCACAGCCTGGAACTTAGCTGGCAAAGGGTGGAAGAGTTATTTTCCTTTGGCTATTTTAAAGGGAATAGCTTTAAGGCAGTAGCCCATTATTCTTCCAAAGTTGTGCAGCTTTTAAATAAAAGTCTCCTTTCTTTTTTCACCAAACCTCTGCCTCTACAGCAGGCACCAGAAACCCACTTGGCTATAAGGTAACCCTTTCTCCAGGCTTGTGTGGACGCACCTACTTCACACTTCTTGCTCCTGCTTGTGGCGTAATTCTTCAGATTATATGTCTTCTCTGGTTCGTACAAATCATCAAGTTGGCTACTGGAGACCTCTCTTTTGTTTTGCAGAAAGTGGTGCTACAAGTTTGTGGTTTCTCCCTTGTCCAAGGATCTTGGCCTGTTTTCTGAGGGGATTCCATCTATAGGAGCTTGCTTCTGCTGCAATGCTTGAGGGTGGGTGCAGGAGCTGGCTGCAGACTCAGGGGAGATGTCAGTCTAGCACTCACGGTCCTGGGGGTGCGTGTAAGCCAGGTGAGGGCATCCTTGGATGAAGTTCTCTGAGTGGCTCATAGGTGGGCTCTAAAGCTTTCAGCAGAAACCACATCCCTTTCATACCTCTTGGTATTCTTATCTGCCTCTTTCCTATTTTTCTCCTTCCTGCAAGTGTTGGAGGGTCTGCCTCAATTCCCTGGGTGCTGCAAGAGAGAAGTGTTTCTCCAGCAGTCTCCTGAATAGCTGGGGTAGGTGGACACTCATTGACTGTTCTCCTTTTGCCTGTTGGGACAGGTCACCAGTAGGTAGTTCAGCCCCATGCTGTGCTGCCTTGGGGGAGGGGCAGCCCTCACAAAGTTCCCCTTACCCTTTCCAATGCTCTAAACTTTGTATTGTTCCTGCTTTGAATGAAATGCTAGATACTCTCCTTAGGAAGGCTGGATTACTATAAAGTCTCACTCATGGGTGTCTGCTCAGGTCAGCACTCTCCTGGTTTCCCCCAGGGCTTATGGCCAGTTCACAAGCCCTCAGTGGTTTCATAGTCCATGCCAAGATCTGTCTGCCTACTGCCTGATGCACAGGTGGGCAGGACTCCTCCTGGGTCCCTTGGTATGTTGTCCTGGGTCCCACAACTCCCACAGAGGTACTTTTGATCACATATGGATGCCAAATTAGTTGTTTGAAAGGGGAGACAAAAAGAAGGAAAGTGAAGCTGCTGATGTCATTCCCAGCTTCTAAGGGTTTACTATTAACTACTATTTAATTGAACTTACCAATCAAAACATCAGGAAACTAAAGCCCAGAAAATTGAAATGACTCAGTGTAGCTCTCACAGCCAAATATGTGGCAAAAAATGACTAGAAGCTAATCACTGCATTGTCTGCTTAAAATCTTCTCTATTTTAACACACAATTCTTGTCACCTTTGATTATGCAGTCCGACAATCAATGACATCCTAGAAATCTATGAGGAAAAATGCCTTGATTACCAGATTCAACACTCTAAGGAATAAAAGAGGTTCTGCTTTACCTCAGGCCTATTGCTTTATATCTGATTTTATAAAACCTAACTTGTTTCATTGCTTTCATAGCATGTATCTCATATATCTTTAGTGGACCACACACACCAGCCCCCAAACCTAAAATGAATGCTTCATTTAGGTAGTCACCTATGTAAAAATCCTGATTACTCTCCATTGATTACAAGGGAGAATATTGATTACAGTATGAAAGACAAATCTAGATTCAAATCATAGCTCTTCCCTGCCACTTTCTTTGATAAACTGGGTTTTAAGCAAATCACTTAAACATTATGTCCTTTAATTTCTACAACTGACAAATAGGTATTTGAGTTCAGCTAAATTAAAAAATATCCACTCCACATAAATTAATTATATAGACAGCAAGTGGGAGAAAAAACTTAAAGCAGCAAAAACACATCAGAGGTCATCAAAGGAGAAGAGTCAAGTCATAACCTTCAAAACTTAGTGGCTACCAAGGAAAGACACAGAAGTGCCCAAGAATTTACAGAACAAAGCTCAGAGCAGTATGGTAAGCCTCTGAACATCATCCTCCAAACAGGCACTATGCAGGGAAGATGAGTGAATAAAATCCTGAAACATCTTAACCACTCTGCAAACCTGCCATGAAACATGACAAAGAGAGATTTGGGAGATATGGGTCACCCTTGAGGAGAAAACGTCCCATCATAAGTACCTTCATATCCTACCAGAAAAGAGAACAATTGGAACTCATTACTTTGGTATCTTCCAGCTGAGAGAAAAATGAAGAGGACAGTGGAACAATCATTGATACCCAGCATTAATTATTGCCAACAATTCACAGTGATTTAGCAAAAAGGACAAAAAACAAAATGAGAAAATAATTAAGACAAGAGTCTCTGAGGGAGGGAAAGTGAAAAAAGGCATGCTTAATGCCTGAAACGAAGTAGCCTACACACATATTATTGATCCAGGAGCAAGCCTCTCTATTTATTAAGTATCTTTTCCCCAGAGGAGAAAAGGGTGAGGGTTGGGAAGAAAGGAAATTGCTGCTGGGGAGAAGTGGGAAAATGTGGAAAGGGAAAATTGGTAAATTGAAGTAAACCAATAAACAAAACAAAACACTTTCACGTTACCTTTTCTAAAGGAAACAAAGAACTCAGGACTCCAGGATAATTAGAAGGAATAATCCAAAGCTCAATGACATTCTTAGTAAGATGGAGATAACTTAAAATAGATGGAAAAAGCACAAGAAAAATTTAATAAAATCCCAAGAGGGCCAAGCAAGGTTCTCCAATGAAGGCAGCACTTGAGATGGTCCCCTCCCCTTGATCCTAAGGTAATAGAAAAGCCAGAGGAATTCACCCGCACCACAGCAAAGCAAATAAGAGGTCTAAACAAAGCTGCTCATATGCAACATAAGAAAAATAAAAAGGGCATAACAACTTTGCAAATACATATCAGCAAAAATAAATAAATATGAGGAAAGAGAATAAAGATGAAGAAAGCATTCTGGAAGTTAGCAGAGCCCCACAAAGAAAATTTCCTGCCAGTACTTCATAATGTAGATGTTAATGAGAACATAAAAGCAATTTTAAAAATAAGGTGTAAAGCAATATTAAAAATGAAAATGAAAAATACAAAGCTAAGGAAACAAAGTGAGAACCATACAGCACTAGAACTAAAAAACTAGGAAGCAGAGAAGCAGCTCTTACCTAACATATTTTCAAACTCCAAACCCATTTAAATTTAAATTCTCTTTATTCCCTAATCCACGTAGAGTAAGGAATCAAAATTGGCTTCTTTTCCTGGCTCCACCTCCCTAACTTGCCAGTAGTCCTAGCTTCTGCTATGGGGGAGGGGGAGATGGTGGGGTGAGTTCGGGTGGAGAAGGGTAGGTACTGGGAAAATGGGGCAGTTTATGTGGCAGGTACAGCTGTATCCCACTGGCAGGGCCTCTAGATGGCACTGATAGTAGCTGACTCTATGGGGTGCCTTTGTGGGTTCCTCATGAACCCCCTGAGGTTGCCTGGTTTGCCTCTCTTCTCTCTGACTACTGCTCATGTCCTTCGGACAGCACACTTGGTTAGGACCATTATTCCACAGAGTCCTATTATTTCAGAAACATGCAACTTTATCCTGCCACGGGAAGGAGCAGAGCCCAGTCCCAAAGCAGCCACCTGTCTATTCTGCCACCAGACAAGGCAGTTCCAGCCACAGCATCTTACCTGTAAAATATTCACTGGTAAGGCCCTCAAGCTCCTAAAGATGCATAAAACTCTCTGAGTGTCCCCTAAATGGCCTCTCATGATTTATGTACATTCCATTGAAATCCATCTGAAGTTCAGGGGAAATGACAGCCTGCCAATATTGCAGGTCACAGAAGGATATGTACTCAACTGTATCAATATCCAGAAACAGTTTAGAAAGTCAACAAAGGCAATATCCTCCAGGCTCTGAACTTTTTTCCCTTAAGCCAGCTCTGCAGCAGCCTATGAGTTTCCATTCATGTCTACTTAGAACTTTTCTACCATAGAGGAACACATTCTTCCCCTTCTCCACTGGAAAATGTAATTACGCAGGTGAAATGCTAAGTGCTCTGTCACCTCCTCTCCAAAAAAATTTCCTCTTCACCATCAGCTTTGTATGTAGGATGGGGATAGGTGAACAGCTAAAGCTGGCAGAACTAGTCCACGACCATGAACTTACAAAGTTCTACATAAATGATCTGGTTCTTCTCTTTTAGAATGAGAGGCATATATCATTTTGTTTTCAGCTTTTCTGGCTTCCAATAAAACATTCTGATATTTGCCTACCATATCCTAACTTATGGTATTAATGTTAGATTATTTGTGATTTCAGGCAGAGACTATATAACCTATCCTTGTTTTCTCTGGGATGGCACCTTGCTGAAGATAGCTCATAAATTTGTGGTAAATTGAACTTAATTTTAAAGAAAGAGCAACTTTCTCCTTCTTTTTTACCTATGCACATACTACCTGCCCTTCAGCAAGGCTACCTTTTCAATGAAGCAACCCTGTTCTATTTCAGCCTCATTAATTTTCCCTTGTCTCTGAACTCTTCTAAAATCTTGTTAAACTTTATATTACGATTTAAAATTTTTACTTATCTTGCCATTTCAGTGAGACCCTGAGCTCTTTAATGATATGGATCATCTCACACTCATTTCTTTCAAGACATGTTTAACAAACATTCTGTAAATATTGAAATAAGTACTATGTTAAATCAGATTTTTAAAAATCATCTTTATCTATCTACCTATCTTCTATCTATGTTTAAGAAGGAAGTACTTCTTTATGTTGCACTGAACTAATAAAATTCAGACAAGGATAAGCATAGAAAGTTAGAGCAAGAGGGACTACGAATCTGACCAATTCTGTAGTTTTTCCCCTTTTAATGTAGCAGTGTGCTACACATGCTGCCTCCCTTCACCCTCTGCTGACCATTCTAGCAACTGCACCTTCTTGACTCTCATTTTGGAATTGCGTTCATTTATCCACATTCCAGAATGTGGTTAAAGTCAATGTTTTAAATGTTCTATTTATAACACTACTTGCTCACACTCTATAAAAACTGAAATTGTTACTATTTCAGCTGCTGGGTGCTGAAGTCAGGTTGTCTGTATGCATAAGCCACCTCTTCCACTTTATAGCGTAGACATCTTTGTTACCCAGTTTCCCCACCTGAAAGTGGGAATAATAAAAATAATGACCTTGCAGGTTTGTTGTGAGGGTAAATAAATTAATACCTACAAAACAACAGTATTTGGAAAACAGCAAATCATCATTCTTATTGTTTGGTGTTTAATAACTTTCATATGACTGACAAAAGCTTATTTGCTCATTTTAGTATACAAAGCTTCTAGAAAATACACATGTATATTCTGTTTTAATTTATCTTTAAATATTGAGCACTGTGCACAGTGCCTGGACATAAAGTAACCACTGAATAAATGTAAATAGTTCATTAGAAAATATGATTATTAACAATATAAACTCTGAACTCTGAGTTCAAATACTGGCTCTACCATTTACTCGCTATGAGACAACTCTTCTGTACTATTTTCACATACATTGTTAAATAATGGTGGTTATAACTCTTCTTAAGAGTGTTGTAAGAGTTAACTTGTGGAATACCTGAAAAATAAAGTGAAATCTGGCATACAATAAACAATCAATAAACATGATATTATTTATAAATATTTCCCAAAGTAATGTTTATAAAGTAATATAAGTAGACATGTAAGAGCACGTGACAGAGCTGAGTTTGAACCCTGATGCTAACATTTAGAAATATGGTTTCAAACATGTAACTCAGACTCTAAGCCCTAATCTAAAAATCAGATAACACTACGTCCTTTTCTACGCCTATTGTAAGGATTAAATGAAACACAGTACGTATAATAATTAAGACTGGATCCGATTAACAAATAGCTGTACTTTTCATCTCCTTATTTCACATGCTTATTAATTTTGAAAAACTATGTTTCTAAGGTTATGATTTAACATCATTGTTTCAGATATAAAGTATTCAATTCTGAGAGAACCACCATGTTGAAGGAATATGATGCTAGAGCAACCATAATTTCTGGGCTGTGTGCAGAGCGAACTGCTAAGGAAATTGTGGACTTCACTAACATCCCTTTAGAGAAGGCTGGCGGTCTCCCACCGGTGGCAGCTGAAGGGTGAGAGAAACATCTCAGCAGTAGGGGTTCCACCTGAGAAGGGTGGGATCTAAACCCCCCAACTGGGCTTCCCAGCCTACAGCAACACAGCTGAGAGTAAAACAGCACCCAGCTGTGAAAACCAGAAAGCCTGCCAGGTTTACCCAGCTTGACAGAGAGACTGGGTCCTTAAAGGGACCACACAGGAAAATACAGAGGCACCCACCTACCCTAGGCTCCAGCAGAGAAAGGGCAGAGTGGACTAGAGACACTTAAGGAGGATTTGGGTCAGTGGCTTTAGAGGGAAGGTTGAGGGAGCAGCCCATGAGTCCAGTGCTGACCCATCCCCCATACAACCAGTAGATCACTCTTCTCCAAAGGGTGGGAACCTGAGTGGAAGCCACAGCCCCACCCATAGGAATTAATCCGCTCCACCCAGCAATGCCTAAACCTGACCTCAGATCATAGGTTGATTGGATTAACAACTAAAGGGGACAGGCAAACACCATGGATCTCTGGTAGTCTCCTACCAGAGACTAGGCCCAGACTGGGACATGAGCTGATGTCACCAAGCACAGATCCAGGAAGTAAAAAAAAAAGTGCACCTCTACACCACAGAAGGTCACACCACTAAGACAGTAAGTTAAAGCAGATCAGTCCAAGAAGCAGAAACAAACAAGAGTCACCTAAAATGGGGAGATAAGGAAATAAACCCTCAGCAAATGGAAAGGAGGAATCCCTAGGAGGAGTGGAAAATGAATTAGAGGCAAGCACCCTATCAGACATGGAATTCAAAATAATGATGATAGAGAAGCTCAATGAGCTCAGCGAGTTCAAAGGAAACTACAAACAACTCCAGGGGAACTATGAAGAACTCCAAGGGAACTATAAGGAACTTACTGAGAACTATATCAGCATTAAAAAGGACATAGAAACCATCAATAAGAGGCAGGAGGAAATGAAGAATAAAATTTCTCAATTGAAGAACACAGTAGAAGGAATCAAAAGCAGGGTAGAGAAAGCAGAGGATTGGGTCATCAAGCTGGAGGTTAATGTAGAAAAAAATTCCCAGGCAGTGCAACAAAATGAAAAAAAGACTGAAAAAGAATGAACAGATTTTAAGAGAGCTGAAGGACAACATGAAACATAATAACATCCATTATCATAGGGCTATCAGAAGGAGAAGAAAAGGAGGAAGGGATAGAAAACCTGTTTGAAAAAGTAATGACAGAAAACTTCCCTAACTTGAGGAGAGAAAATGTCATGCAAACTCAGGAAGCAAAGAGGGTTGTAAGGAAGATGAACACAAACAGGCCCACTCCAAGACACATCATCATTAAAATGGCAAATTTCAAAGATAAGGAGAGAATCCTAAAAGCAGCAAGAGAGAAACAGCTAATAACATACAAGAGGGCTCCGGTAAGGTTATCAGCTGATTTCTTGACAGAAACAAAACAAGTCAGAAGGAATGGCAAATAATATTTCAAGTGATGAAAAACAAAGGCCTGCAACCAAGAATACTCTACCCAGCAAGGCTCTCATTCAAAATGGAAGGTGAAATAAGGAGCTTCCCAGACAAAAGAATGCTAAAAGAATATACCTCCACCAAATCAGCATTGCAAGAGATGCTAAAGGGTCTGTTTTAAGAAGATGAAGAAACAGAGACAGACAGGAATGTAGGTGCAAAGGGAAAAACAGATAATGAATAAGTACCTATCAATAATAATCTTAAAGGTAAATGGATTAAATGCACCAATCAAAAGACATAGGGTAGCTGAATGGATAAGAACCAACTTTAACTTATGAATGCTTTAAAATGATCTTGTTATAAATAGATTTTACTAAATAAGGTATAATTTTGTGTATTACTTGTACCTGCATTACTGCAGGTTAAGTTTTCTTGGACTGGAATTACCTCACAATATGGGAAAATCATGTTACTTGCAATAACTCAGAAGAATCGAATGCAGTTAAGGAAAAGAAAAAAGTAAAAAAATGAATGTATATTACATAGAATACATGCTATCTTTCTTATTCACTGTTACAAAATATGTGCTTATTTGTGGATGTGTAATATATGGATTTTGTTAGCAATTTATGTTTTAAATAGCAACCAACTGGTCGTTGGTATGTTGTGAAATCAGTCAATCTTTAGGTTAGAAAAGATGGTGAGAATGAAGATTAATTTGGATGTAAGTTGCAAACTGCTAAATTATATGATTCATGTACATAGGCAATATATACTCTCATATTAGCATGCAAATTAGATGAGATTCCTTTCAAATAGATCATGAAAATATATATTTTCAGGTATGAAGGCCCCCAAACTGGAGATGCTTGGGAAAGGAATTAATGTTACAGTAAACATTAATATAAATATTAAATTTATATTAAATATAAATATTTAAAAATAAATATAAATATATATTAAATATAAATATTAAATAATATAAATATTAAATATAAATATAAATTCAATAATAAATTATTGAAATGTGAAAAGAAAAAAAGAGAAAGAAAGAAAGGACATTTGGATGAAACTAAAGTAAGAATATTTTTAAATATTCAATTATTTTTTGAATAGTTGATGTAAACACTTTATAATATCCAAAAGGTAAAAAAGAATATAGAGTAAAATATAAATTTCTTTCTCTTTCCTGCTTCCAGAAGTCTATCTTGCTCCCCTCTCTGGAGGAACCACTGGTATCAGTTTCTTCAGTCTTTTTCTTTTTTTAAAGATTTTTTAAAAAGTTATTTTCTAGAGAGGCAAAGGAAGGGAGGAAGAGAAACATCAATCCTTGCCAACCATATGCATGCACCCTGTCCAGGAACTAGGCCCTCAAGCAGGTACATGCCCTGACAGGAATTCAAACCAGCGATCTTTTCCCTTGTGAGACAATGCCCAACCAACTGAGCCACACCAGTCATGCCAGTTTTTTAAGTCTTTAAAGGGCTTTGCAATATGTAGAAAAGCTAATATATGGGTAGATGCCATTTGTCACCATATATATGTTTCATACTGAGTTTTTTTTAATTGAAGAACACCTCTTCAACAATATTTCATATTAAGGCCTATAGAAATACTGCATTCTTTTTTAATGCTTGCAATAGTATTCCATTGAGTGTGCACCATAATGTATTTAATCAGTTCCTATATTAGGATTCTCCACAGAAACAGAAACAATAGGTTGGGGAGATATATGTATTCAGAAACAGGTTGAGGTTTATTTTAAGGAATTGGCTCATGTGATTATTACGGAGGCTGGCAAGTCCAAAGTCCACCATCTGCAGTGTGGGCTGGAAGGCTAGAGACCCAGGAAGGAACTGGTGCTATATAGTTAGAGTTCAAAGGACATGTGGCTGGAGACCAGGGAAGAGCCAATACTGCATTTCAAGTTCAAAGCCATCAGAATTCCCTCTTGTTCAAGGGAGGTTAGTCTTTGTTCTACCAGGTGTTCAATTACTACATGAGACCCACCCACAAATGGAAGAAAATCTGCTTTACCATTGTCAACTCATTTAATACTAATCTCATCCAAACACCCTCATGGAAAAGATCCAGAATGTTTGATATCTGGGCACTGTGGCCCAGCCAAGTTGACATATTATAAAATTAATTACTACAGTTCCATTACAATAGCCATTTAGTTTGATTACAATATTTGGCTAATATAATGTGTATCCTAACAGAAACATGTCTATAAAATAAAGTCCCAGAAGTGGAATTGCTAACTCTGTAGGTATAAAATTTCAATTGTTTTAAAAATATTGTTAAAATGTCTTCCAAAGAAAAAGAAAATGTATTTAAAGTAGTAAATTTCCTCCGATCTTTTTAATAAGGTTTGTCTTTATCTCCTCTTTAACTTACGAGTCATTTGAATCCACTTTTAAATTTCCAAACTCATAGAATCTTGTCTTCAGAGAACATAGTATTAATTCAAAGAAATCTGTTGAGGTTTCTTTTTTTGACCTTGAACACATAATTTTTACAACTATTCCATGTAAATTTCAATACAAAAATTTCTCTCCCTTTTGTGCACAAATGTATATATCATCACACATTGTTGTTACTCTATATTATTAATGATTTTCTGATTGAGCTACTAATTTCTGATCGTGGTATATTTTCAAGTAAGACTGCAGATTTGTCATTTTCTCAATATATGTATTTTTGTTCTTTGTGGGCTCAGGTTCTGTTATTAAGAACATACAAGTATTTTACATCTTTTATTTTCATTCTTTCTGTATGATTTTGTCTTATGTACGTCTCTAGTAACGTGATAGTCTTTCAGAAGGTGATTTTACCATGAGTGATAAATTTATCAAATTTACATCATATTATCCTCGTGTCCTGTTTATTACTCATTTTCCACTCTCTTTTTCCCTCCCCTCTATCTTATTGATAAAATTGCCAGTTTCCTTTTCTCTATATCCTCACCAACACTTGTTGTTTGTTGGCTTATTGATGATAACCATTCTGACAGGTGTGAAGTAATATCTCACTGTGGTTTTAATTTGCATTTTTCTGATGATATTGATATTGAACATCTTTTCATATATCTAGTGACCATCTTCATGTCCTGTTTGGAGATGCATCTATTTAGGTCCTCTGTCCATAAAAACAGGAATATAGATCAATGGAACAGAACAGACAGCCCAGAAATAAATCCACTTACTTATGATCAATTAATATCTGACAAAGGAGATAAGAATATACAATGGGGTAAAGACAGTCTATTCAATAAATGGTGTTGGCAATGAGATACCATCTCACACCTGTCATAATGACCATCATTAACAAATCAATAAACAAGTGCTAGTGAAGATGTGGAGAAAAGGGAATCCTACATTGTTGGTGGGAATGCAGACTGGTACAGCCACTATGGAAAACAGTATGGAATTTCCTCAAAAATACTAAAAATAGAACTGCCTTTTGATATAGTGATTCAACTGCTAGGATTATACCTAAAGAACCCTGCAACACCAATTCAGAACAATCCCTGTACCCCTATGTTCATAGCAGTGCTATTTACAATAGTCAAGTGCTCAAAACAGCCTAACATGCCCATCAGTGGATGAATGCATCAAAAACTTTGGTACATTTACATAATGGAATACTACACAGCAGAAAGAATGAACTCACAAACATGGATGAAACTGGAGAGTATTTTGTTTAGTGAAATAAGTCAGGCAGTGAAAGATAAATATCATATGATCTCACCTAATACAGGACACTAATTAACAAAATAAACAAGCAAAATAGAACCAGAGGCATGGAAACAAGGAAAAGACTAACAGTGTGCAGAGGGAAGGAGGAGGAAGAGACCAAAAAGGGAAATAAGTTTAGTCAAGAGACTAGTATAAATGACCGATGGACATGCATGGATAACATGTAGGACTAACTGTGAGAGAGAAAATAGGAAAGGTGGGGCAGGCGACAGCAATGGGAGGGAAAGGATATAAATGTAATACAACAAAAATAAACTAAAAAATAAGTAGTGTTGAGAAAATTGAACAGGTAGATGCAAAAAAAAAGAAAAACGAAACTAGACTATCTCCTTATATCAAACAGTGCAATAAACTCACAATGGATTAAAGACTTAAATATATAGGTCTTTATAGGTCTTTATAGGTCTCAAAACTATAAAAATCCTAGAAGAAAACATAGGCAGTAAAATCTCAGACATTTCTCAGAGCAACAGTTTTCCTAATACATCTCCTCAGGCAAGAGAAATAAAAGAAAAACAAACAAATGGAACTATATCAAACTAAAAATCTTTTGCACAGCAAAGAAAACCATCAACAGAATGAAAAGACAATCCACTGAATGGGTGAACATATTTGTCAATGATACATCTGATAAGGGTTAATATCGAAAATTTATAAAGAACTTCTACAACTCAATACCAAGAAAACAAACCAATCAATTAAAAAATGGGCGAAGGAACTTAATAAACACTTCTCCAAAGAGAACATACAAATGGCCAACAGACATGTAAGTATTTTATATTTTCTTCTTTATATTTCTTATTTGTGGAATTTAAAAATAATTAGTGGGCATTTATAACTTGATGAATTAACCAGATTTGGAAAATAATCAGGTTAAATAATCAGTTTAAACCGTGTCAAAACACGGTTTATTCCACTGCCTTCCTTGTTCTTGGAGACACTTTACCTTGGAGAACTTTAGGCCTTGACAAGATTTTGCTGCACAATGATTTTGACATTCTAATAACTCAACCATTTAGATCCTTAATCTCTGAATGTTAACTTGAATTTCATGAGACTTTCCTGGTTGCAGTCTGACACTTGATCCCTGTAACCAAATACACACAGTTCCCCAGTAAACAGAAAGTGGCTCTGTCTTTTGAAGGCTCAGATTTCTTTTCCTAATGGCTTTATTAGCCGCATTCAGTTCACTTTCTGATAGGTAATCTTGAGAAATGTTGGCCTTGTGTAACAATCCAGCTCAGCTGTGAGTTCTATAGATCCTATTATCCAAACTAAAGATAATATCTGCCTGCACCCAGCTGGCTGTGTCCTAGTTCCTAGGTATCTGCTGGTATCACTTTGGATCCTAGATCCTCAAAGTGGATATAGTATCAGATAAATAGTAAATGCTAAGATTTCTAATATCAGAAATCTAGTTCAATAATTTTTTTTAAAAAATACAAAGACCTTGTCTTTACTATAATACTGCACTCCTTCACCTGACTAGTTATTTGTGGAATTTAAAAATAATTAGTGGGCATTTATAACTTGATGAATTAACCAGATTTGGAAAATAACCAGGTTAAATAATCAGTTTAAACCGTGTCAAAACAACTTGCCATGGGTTTATTCAACTGCCTTCCTTGTCCTTGGAGACACTTTACCTTGGTGAATTTTAGGCCTTGACAAGATTTTGCTGCACAATGATATTGACATTCTAATAACTCAACCATTTAGATCCTTAATCTCTGAATGTTAACTTGAATTTCATGAGACTTTCCTGGTTGCAGTGATATTAAGGAATTTTGGAACAGGACTCTGTTGATGATTGCCTGCTGCAGTTAGGTTTGAACTATATTTTTTCAGCTCATTCTCTCCAATATTTCAGTTCCACTACTTTTTCAAACTCGCCAGGCATGTTGATGAATTGAACCTCTGCACTGTCTCTCATCCCCTTACATCCTCACTCCCACAATGTTTGAGGAAGGAGGAAGGAGTCCATATTGACACAATTTTTCACTTTTTCCTCAAATTTCCAACACTTCCTCACTCTCTGCTAATAATCTTACTTCCTATTCCAGTAAGAAACAGAAACAATCAGAAGAAAAACTGCCACTCCCTCTATCACATCTTCCAAACTATTGGCTGAACAGCAAGGGCCCATTTATATACATGAAGTTAACAAAGGCAGCACCTGGACAGTCTGAGTTGTGTAATAGTATAACACTTATATACTAAGAAATTCTCTCTTAGATTAGGGTGACCTGGGCAAATGAAAAATACTAGCATGTGGAAGGCATTCTGACCTCTGATCCAACAGCCAGCTAGTGTCTTGAGTCTTCAGGGCACATGCACAGGGCAACTAGTGAATGACTAGGTGGAGCAACAGAGTCATGATTGTCTCTCCCTCTTCCCCACTCAGTCTCTCAAATAAATTTTAAAATTATTTGAGGGAGTGTAAAGATGAACAGTTTTCAATTAAAGGAGGCCAAAGATAGTTCAAACCTAACTGCAGTAGGCAATCATTAACAGGGTCCTGTTCCAAAATTCCTTAATATCACCAGCAGGTTCTGCAACTTTAGTTGAAGTGGAAATATAACAAAACCATAGGTTAATTGATATAAATAAGAGTTAAGTTCTTATGACAACGCATCATCATCATTATAACAAAACATTACTTAAGGACAACTGTATATTAAATGATATTACAGAATAACTTAATTTTCTTAAGTGCGATAAAGGTTTGGTGGTTATGAGGACAATAGCCTCACAGGAGATGTACAGTGAAAGTACTGAGAGGTGAACTGTCTTCATGTGTACAAGTTATGGTTCTGACAAAACAAAAACAAAAACAAAAACAACCACATGCACTTACGTACACATAAATATGAAAACAAATATGACAAATAATTTTTAAATCCAGGTAATGGGCATATGGGTGACTCTGTGCTTTTTCTACTTTCTTTGTTTAAAACGTTCAGAGTAAGAAAATGGAAAAGACACATATAGCAAAACGCTATCCATCTTTAACAGTTCATTTTGTGTTTTACCTACCTCTTTGAAGGTTTTCTTGCTGATTGCATGACAAATTGAGTTCTCTTCTGCGAATGTATCGGGTACTCTTACTTTGGCCTGAGCATTTCATACTCATGTTCTGCATTGTACCTATTCTTCACAAATACAATATAAATTCCAGGAAACAAAGTGTAAGGTTCTTATGGGGAGTACAAAAACAGACTCTGAAACTTAAAAAAACACAAGTTAGAATGAGATTACGGCCGGCTTTCCGAAGGCAAAAAAAAGCTTGTGAAATTAGTAACAAGATTTAGGTGCGAGTCGGGAAGAGCCTAAACTAGGAGTAGGAAGAAAACTGGAAAGTCCTGGGGACTATGGGAAACACTGACACTCCTGGCTGTCTTTGGGGGGGTTTATTAGCTGCCACAAGTGATCTCCAAACCCGGACAGCTTGACAAATCCCTGAGCTCTGTAATGGCACGGCCCTCCTCGGAACTGTTGAATAGAAGTGACGGTGACTTGTAGAATCCTTCAGGCGGACATTCACTTGCAACATCCACTGGCTAAGCCTACTTTATTTAGGCTCACACTGCACCCTTGTTTCCAAGGACATGCTTCACATCCCTACGCGTGGGCAGTCATAAATAGCCTTGCCAATATTGGGAAAGGTCCAATTTACGCAATACAATCACCTGGCTTGCTTAACTTTCTGAACCACAGAACATCCTTTCCGCTTTAGGTCCACAGTATGAGAGTAAAGTATCTTTTGAGTCCTTAAAGCAGAAACAATTTGGCTTTCACAGGGTCCCCCACAGAAATCAAGGACAAAGCCCAAGGGCACCAACAACCTTGCCCACTGGGGCCGCAACCTCTCACCCGGATTCCCGGCGCGCCCCGCGCGGGCCCCGCGCCAGCCCCGCCCCGCCTTCCTCCCGGCGCCGGCTGCCCACCCAGCCCGAGTGCCGCAGCCCGGCCTCCTTCCGGCCCTCCTCCCTCCCGCCGTCAGCCTCCGTTTCCCCCAGGAGAGCGCCGCTTGGGAACTCAGAGGGCCAGGCGGAAGCCAAGTCCTTCCAGGGACCACCTCTCCGAACGAGCCGGACCCCAGAAGCGCGTTAAACCCCTCCCAACCTCGTCTGAGTCACCGGCCAGCTCCCGTGGGGCGAAGCCCCGCCCGCGGCCCCTCTGGTCCCTTGACCCGTCCGCGGAGGTTACGGCGTCCCGTTTCTGGCCCCGCCCACGTTTTTAGAGGACCTGGTGTCCAACCTTCCGAAGTTTTGTCTCCAGCTGGTGCGGGAAGGAGCGAGCCCCCGACGACGCGTCAACATGGCCTTGTGGTTGAGGCGAAGCTGCGGCGTGAGCGGCGGAGCAGGGCCGGGTGGGGCTGGGGCGGGCGGGGAGGTTGGGGAGTGGGCTGGGGCGGGTAGGGCGCCCTCGCGACCCGCGGCAGCCCGCCCCCGTCGCCGTGCTGAGCGCGACTGGACCTCTGGCTGTGGACCAGGATCCCAAACGCCGGCCTGGCTTCTAGGCCCCCGGCTCTTTCCCGGGTGGTGTCTCCCAGTCGTCTCAGCAGCCGCCCCCTGGGCAGTGGGGCGGGCGAGCCAGTTTTTACTATTTGAGAAAACGTTTGTCTAGCAGCTCGGTATCCCCAGCGCAAGAAGGAAATCTGAAAGTAAATGTCATTCTGCAGCTGATGAAGGGTACGAAGGGGAGAACTCAGATGGCCTTATCGGTACTATGCTCCTAAGACATTATCCCATTTTAATCATCTCAACAAATAATTCCTTTTCAAACCCTGTTTTCCGGGATTGAAAAGAAGCTACAAATTTGTAACCAATCCAAGGTCTCAACCTCAATATTGAAATTACAAAAGTGTAATCTTAAACTCAAAACTGAGTTTGTTTTGAGTTTAACAAGTCTAAATCCAAATAGTGCACTATTTCTACATGGATGCCAACTAAGCCACCTCTCCAATTAAATAGCTAATGGCAAGATATAATTAAAAGGCTGCTAAGCATTGTTCCCTGGCTACATCTACCTTTCCCCAAAAATCACATTATCTTTTTGTAAATTTTTAAAATGTAATATACTCTACTTAAAGTCTCTCAAAAGATCATTTTACATTTCTTTTTCTTTTGCAAGGTCTAATTTTTATGTCAACACAGATTTAGGAAGAGTCACATTTTTTGGTGTGATTGTTGTGGAATGTTTTTGTCCTTTATAGAACCTAATGGGTTCTTGGTAATAAATGTTAGAGTTAGAATCTTGATTCTACCACCTCATAGCAGAGTGACTTTGGCCAATTTTACTTGACTTTCTGAACCCCAGTTTCTTCATGTGCAAAATAGGAATAAATCTAATGCATTAATCTACTAGGCTTGACCTGGAGAATCAGTGAATGTATATGTGGAATGTGACTATAGACAACTAGATAATGAGGACCAGAGAAACCACATTTTACTTCCACAATAAAATGAGTGAAAATTGCAAAGAAGCGTGAATTTTCATATAATGTATAATTGCTTCTTCCAAATTGTATAAAGTATGTTGTTATTTTGAAAGGGCTGTTTAAATCAATATATTTGACATCTGTATTATAACTTTAAATGTAGGAGATTCTCTAACGTTGTCATCCACAAAGTGGACAGTTTCTTCTTACAGATTTTGAAAAATATAATTTTATTCTTTTATCCTCTAGTATATTGTTCAGTTTCTCTTTCAGTGCTAAACTTCCTAGAATTACCTAGGAATAACCATATCAGAATTCTTTGAAATATAAATTGTGTAGCTTTGGCCATCCCCAAACATTTCTCAAGAGTTACGTGGTTTTCAGTTTGGTAATTTTGATCATGCAGTTGATTACTTTTGTTTACAACTGTTATAAGTTGTATGCAAATGGATTGCAGCCCTGGCTGGTGGCTCAGTCTATAGGTGCCAACCTGTGAACCCAAAGGTCGCTGGTTTGATTCCCAGCCAGGGCACATAACCAGGTTGCAAGCCAGGTCTCCAGCCAGGTCCCCAGCTGGAGGCAGGTGAAAGGCAACCATACATTGATGTTCTCTCTCTCCCTTTCTTCCTCCCTCCCTGCCCTTTTCTCTAAAAATAATGAATAAAATCTTTAAAAAAAAATAGATTGCAAAGGAATAATAAATACATATCTGTTTATATTTTTAACCTATCCCTTTGAAGAAATATGAGTACATAGCATGGGACAAAAGTAAGTTTGCAGTTGTGGATATATGAAAGTTTATTCTTGTATTATTTATTGTATTATTTTCCATACAAACAACTTTAAACATACTTTTGCCCCACCCTGTATTTCAGATATTAAGACAAGTAGTTTAGAGCAGAATTGGCAAACTTAAAAACTTGAAGGCATAGATAGTAAGTTTTGACTTGTAGACCATGTGGCAGTCCCTGTGGAAACCATACAAGTTTGGTATGGAAGTAGCAATTCACAGTGTAGCGTGGCTGTGTTCCAATCAAATGTAATTTACAAAATTGGTACCTACCATAATGTGCTAGCCCCTGGCTTTGAACATTCTAAGAATGCTTGTCGATAATAGCAAAAAATAAAGAACATGGTTTTAGGCCATTTTATTTTGCGAATAGAGTTAGGTATATTAGAAAATAAGTTCCTCCAAGTGGAAGATTCCTGGAGGCATACCTGGGAGAGGCTCACAGGGACAGGGCATCAAAGTTGATGGACTGGGCCACTCTTACACATAGTACAGTACCATCCCGTTGTTGCCATAACCTCTACTCCTCAGTCACAAGTGTCTTGTAAGTAAAATTGCCAGAATAATGGTTCTAAGTCTGATGCTACCCCTGACTGTTATTTGCCTGAGAAACACTCCAATTTAGTAGTGTAAATACTACTGATTAGTTTTATTTTCATTGTTTAAAAATATTTTTTCCTTTTTCATAGGTGTTCAGGTACCTGGTAATTGGCTTATTTAATATGGAAATCAAATGATAGTTGAAGGCATTTAAGTAATGACTGAAAAACTGCCGAGTGGTCAAACAAGTTGCTCTAGTCACTTGTAATTGTCAGTATTCTCTCATTTGACTAAGGTTTAATTTATCAAATTAATTTTAATAAAATTGTTCTTTACAGGTCCTGAGAAATCTTTCTCATTTTGACTGGAAGTCACAACATACAAAAGCTGCCCCACAACGTGAACAAGGATTGGGATTTAGTTTTGGTATGGGATTTGTTCTGTCCTTTGACTTTAAAGTTGAATTTATTATACGTATGCAGTTCTATATATGTATTTATCTGGAATTTTTTTAAGATTTTATTTATTATTTTTAGAGTGTGTGGTTGCCTTTTACCTGCCTCCAGCTAGGGACCTGGCTGGAGACCTGGCTGGAGACCTGGTTATATGCCCTGGCTGAGAATTGAACCAGCAACCTTTGGGTTCACAGGCCAGCACCTAATCCACTGTGCCATCAGCCAGGGCCATGGAATATGTTTATTTTTTTAAAACTTAGTACCGTCTGTCAATGAATAGAATCAACCGCCATATACAGATTGTCCAGTTTGTCAAGCCTATTCTTCCAGATCTCATTTTCTTCTTTAGCATAATTACTCTACCCATAGGTCTATGTTAGTAGCATACATATATTCTTGCCCTCCTTTCTAAGTATGTAGTACAATGAATAACAGATTTGAAATTAGAAATTTAGATGCAACAAATACTTATTAAACATTTATTAGCCCTGGCTGGTGGCTCAGTAGATAAGCGCTGGCCTGTGAACCCAAAGGTCCCTGGTTCGATTCCCAGCCAGGGCAACATAACCAGGTCTCCAGCCAGGTCCTTAGCTGGAGGCAGGTGAAAGGCAATCATACATTGAAAAATAAGTAAATAAATATTTATTAGATCAACAGTGTTAGGTGCCTGCTAAGCCAAAGCCTCTTTTGGCCAGAAGATGTCTGAACTTCACTTTTGGTGCTAGTAGATGTTTTCACTTCTGGGACCAGGGATCCATGTGATATTGGCACAAAAATGAATGCAATTCTCTTTACCCTTCCTCTCTAAAATAAAGATCCCGTGCAATAAGTTTGAAATAATAATTCCTGTCTTTGGCATCCTTTGCTTCCAAAAGTGTTTCTTCTGTCAAAGTATTATAATACCTTTCTCTAGTTAAAAACCCTTATTTTTAGTTCACTTGGACTCAGGAATTAGTTAAAAACAGCTAAAATCATTAACTCATACCCAGGTAACAAAAACACACTCAGAGCTCTATAGGCCTTTTTTTTTTTTTTGGTTATTTTTAAGATTGTTAGCTTCTTCATAGTCATTAAAAATAGAATTAAATGAAAAATTTCCAGTGATGTGACGGTAGGAGTTTGGGGTATGGATCTTAATTCCTTTTTCAGATATTAGCATAGGTTAGGTATGATTGCTCTCTGATTTGTCATTTATAGATTGTAAGAGTCTACCAGAAAAAATCTATGGTGGTTTGCTGAATGACAGATGATAACACAGATAACAAGTATTTAGGAGGGAGATTGTAAAGTTCAAGAAATAGGAATAACACATATGACCAGTTGCATTTGGTGCTTTATGAAATGGGGATGAAATCTACAACATAGGATTTATTTGAAGATTAAAATTTATATATAAAGTTCCTAGCACATAGCAGTGGCTGAACCAAAGTAGTCTCTCAACAATAGATCCCTGCCTTTCCTATTGTGTACCCACCCATAACCCTGATATGGGCTGACCCCCGTCTTATTTATGTATTTTTTAAAGATTTTATTTTTAAATTTTTAGAGGAGAAGGGAGGGAGAAAAAGGGAAAGAAACATCGATCCATTATTGCCTCACATACCCCCAGTTGAGGGCCTGGCCATCAATCCAGGCATGTGCCCTAAGAATCAAACTGGTGACCTTTCAGTTTGCAGGGTAATGCCCAACTCACTGAGTCACACCAGTCAGGGCCTAACCCCCATTGTAGAATAAAGTTACAGGCATTGAACACTGAATTGAAACTCTTAAGTGTATTTTCACTGCTAATTCATTGTAAGTCTATGGGGTTATCATTTCCACATTTTGAGGATTTTGTTTCCTTATCAATAAAATGATACTTGAACTTAGGCTATTCAATTCAGCACCAGAATTCTGGTGTCTGTTACATTTAAATTTCACATCCCTATACAAATGATTATTATAACCTTAAACGTTCTTGCTCATTCCTAGCTATAGGCTTTTACCCTCATTCATCTTGCCCAAAGTGCCCTATATGTCTTTAAATTTTTACCTGTCCTTTGAGATTAGATGTGACCATTTTAAAACCCTGTGATAGTATGGGTTTGAAAAAAATGCTGTAGTGATTGATTGGTTCCTCTCCTCAGTCCAGGACCATACTCATGTCACTAATTTTATAACACAACCCCATATTTTATGTCATTGCATTGTTTGGACACCATTTACAGCATTATAGTAGAGTTTTTACATCATTGCTTTCTGAGATACCTTTCTACCACATTTACCAGTTGCTTTTTCTGGTTTATAAATTTAAAATTCTGAGTATAAAGGAGGAGTAAAAATGAAGTTAAGATGCTGATAGTTTTATATGATATTTTGGATCAAGTTGTATTGGTTTGTGGTAACTGAGCATATCCTAGCTCCCTAATAACATTGATTTTTGATGTCAGGGCATGCCTTCCGTAATTTTATTCTAGTGTTAGTAAATATTTGGTAAATCTGCTTAGGAGGTAGTTAAAAGTTTTAAAATTTTTATACTTCACTAAGTAGAAAAATAAAGTTCAAGTTTATATCTATTGCTTGTTTTTATTTTTTAAAAGATTTTATTCATTATTTTCAGAGAGAAGGGCAGGGAAAGAGACAGAGAGGGAGAGAAACATCAATGTATGGTTGCCTTTCACCTGCTTCTAGCTACAGACCTGGCTGGAGACCTGGCTTGCAAACTGGTTATGTGCCCTGGCTGGGAATTGAACCAGGGACCTCTGGGTTTGCAGGCTGGTACCTTATCCACTGTGCCACCAGCCAGGGCATATTGCTTATTTTTAAAAGCTAGAAACCTTACCTGCCTCCTTCGGCATACATTTATTTATATTATACAATGAATTGTTGTTTAGTTAGAAAGTGCATTTGTAGTCTTTGACTTTCTGGTTAATTAGGGATTAAAAATCTTTAGTATAAGCATAAATTTCCACATACTCATTACATAGTTTTTTTCCCTCAAGTCATTGTCCTAGTTTAATGTTTTCTCAATAACTTTCCCTTAGAGTTGACTGAACAGCAGAAAGAATTTCAAGCTACTGCTCTTAAATTTGCCAAGGAGGAAATAATCCCAGTTGCTGCAGAATATGATAAAACTGGCGAGGTGGGCATATAATTTAAAAATTTTTTTTTCTCTTTTAATTCATTGTTGTTCTATGACAGTTGTCCCATTTTTTCCCCATTAATCTTCCCTGCCCCACCCACCCCACCTCCTCTCCCACAGTCAGTCCCCACGCTGTTGTCCATGTCCATGGGTCATTCATAGTAGTTCCTTGACTAAACTCTCCCCCGTGCCCTCCCATCCCCCACATCCACTGTAGGTCTGTTCATGGTTTTCATGCCTCTGGCTCTATTTTGCTCATTTATTTGTTTTGTTCATTCAATTTTTTATTTCTCAGTTACAGTTGACATACGATACTGTATTAGTTTTAGGTGTGTATCTTAGTGATGAGACAGTATATAACTTAAGTGATCATTCCAATAAATCTTGTACCCATCTGACACCGTACATAGTTATTAGAATATTATTGACTATATTTCATATACTGTATTTTACATCCCCATGACTATTTTGTAACTACCAGTTTGTAGTTCTTAATCTTTTTACCTTTTTCACCCATCCCCCTAACCTCCCTCCCATCTGACCACCATCAAAATGTTCTCTGTATCCGTGAGTCTGTTTCTGTTAAGCTTATTTGTTGATTTTATTTTCTAAATTCAATTGTTGATATGTATTTATTGCCATTTTACTGTTCATACTTTTTTTGCTGTTTTTTTTTAAGATTTATTTATTTTTAGCAAGAGGGTGGAAGTGAGAGAGAAGGAGAAGGAGAGAAACATCAGTGTGTGGTTGCCTCTCACATGGCCCCAACTGGTGACCTGGCTGGCAACCCAAGCATGTGCCCTGACTGGGAATCAAACCAGCGACCCTTTGGTTTGCCAGCTAGTGCTCAATCCACTGAGCCACACTGGCCAGGGTTATTTATTTTTTATTAAAGAAGACCCTTTAACATTACATATAATACTGGTTTGGTCATGAACTCCCTTAGCTTCCTCTTATGTGGGAAGCTCTTTCAGTGTACTTTGATTCTAAATAAAAGCCCTGCTGGGTAGAGTAATCTTGGATATATAGGTCCTTGTTTTTCATTACTTTGAATATTTCTTGCCAGTCCTGTCTGGCCTGCAGTGTTTTTTTTAATGTTCTTCTGAAGACTTTTTTTCATTGCTTTTAGAGATGGAGAGGAAGGGGGAGAGAGAGAAACATAATTGGTTGCTTCTCATTTTGCTCCCTGCCCAGGGATCAAACCTGCTGTATAGGTACATGCCCTAACTGGAAATCAAACCTGCAACCTTTCACGTTACAGAATAATGCTCCAACAGAGTCATATGGGAGATCCCTTGTAGATAACTATTTTTTCTGGCTGCTTTTAAAATTCTCTCTTGGTCTTTAACCTTTTGCATTTTAATTACATTGTGTCTTGATGTGGGCCTCTCTGGGTTCATCTTATTTGGGTCCTAGGCTTGAATTTCTTTTTCCTTTACCAGTTTAGGGAACATTTTTGTCATTCTTTCTTTTTTGTTTTTTCAAGATTTTATATATTATTTTTAGAGAGAGGGGAAGGGAGGGAGGCAGAGAGGGAGAGAAAAATATGAATGTATGTTTGCCTTTCACCTGCCTCCAGCTAAGGACCTGGCTGCAGTCCTGGCTTGCAACCTGGTTATGTGCCCTGGCTGGGAACTGAACCAGCAACCTTTGGGTTAGCAGGCTGGTGCCTATCCACTGAGCCACCAGCCAGGGCTGTCATTATTTCTTCAAATAGGTTTTCAATTTCTTGCTTTCTCTCTTCTCCCCTGGCACCCTCATTATATGAAATTGTCCCAGAGGCTCCTTACACTATCCTTTTTTAAATATATATATTTTTTGCTTATTGTTTTCTTCCTTATATTCCAAATTGCTATTTGAGTCTCAGCTTTATCTAATCTGTTGTCGAATCCCTGTAAATTTTTCATTTCAGTTAGTGTATTCCTCATTTCTGATTGGTTCTTTTTCATCGTTTCCATGTTCTTTTTTATTGTTAAATTTTTAAGTTCATTTACTTTTACCCTAAGTGCATTGAACATCTTTATAACCAGTGCTTTCAATTCTGTATCTAGTAGATTGCTTATCTCTATTTTGTTTAGTTCTTTTTCTGGAGTTTTGTTACGTCCTTTCATTTGGGGATATGTGTCTTTGTCTCCTCATTTTGGCAGTCTCCCTGTGTTTGTTTCTATGTGTTAGAACTATTGTGTCTCTTGAGTGTGTCACTTGTGGATGTGGTTGAGTGGTGCTTTGATGTGGTCTGAAGCTGTACACAAGGTGCACTGGCTCTGAGGCCTCTGGGAGGTACAAGCGAAGGTCAGCTGTCACCTCTGTTCTGCCTGGAGCTACCTGACATGAGCTACGGTGTGATCTGCAGACGACTGCCACTTGTGCTGGGCTTGGAGGTGCCCACCAGAAGCCAAGCTATGAACCAGGGCCAGCTGCTGCTGGTGCCAGGGCTGGGCCACTTAGAGAGATGTGGAGCATGGGAAGGCCAGGTGCTGCTTATCTGAGAGATCATAGGAAAGTTTGGAGCGAGATTCAAGACAAGCCATAGGTGTGGGAAAGCCACTCATAACAGCTTGGGTGGGCCTGCAAGTTGGATGGGACAGGATGCCAGTGTATCACCAGGGTGAGAGAAATGGCTCTCTATTCAGATTTGGAGCCCTCTTGCCTGCTCTCTGGAGAAAGGGCTCAAAGAAAGGATGGCCTCTACCAGCATTGCTATCTGGGCCAAGTTGCCCTTCCAGCTAGTACCCTGATGTCAGCTAATTCAGTGTTTCCCCATATGGCCCTGGTGCCTTTCCAGTGGCTGCTCCTGTGCCGGAGCTCAGAGTAAGTGAGCCCAAGTAAGTCCCATGTACAGAACCTGTAAGAGGAACTACCTGGGACTTCGGGAGTCCTCCATCTCCCTCAGTCACTATCCCTGCTGGTTTTTACAGCCAAAAATATGGGGACTTTTCTTCCAGGCATCAGGTCCCTGGGCTGGGGAGCCTGGTATGGGTCCCCCTTGCTCCTTAGGAGGACCTCCAAGGCCTTGATACCCCTTGTTTTTTATCTGCCACACATGGGTGGGTGAGGGTGTGGGAGCAGCTCCATCTCCACCCCTCCTACCATGTATCCATGTGCCTTCTTTAAATCCCTACTTGTAGAACTTCCATTCTGCTAGATTTCAGGTGGTTCTGAATGGTGGTAGTTATGTAATGTAGTTGTAATTTTTATATAATTTTGGGAGGATTTAAGTACTGCATTTACCTATGCCTTTATCTTGACCGGAAGCCTCTATACATTTTAATGAGAGAAAAATAATGAAATACCTAGGTTTTTAAATGTAATTGGCTATCTTTGTTAATCTTTTCTTTTTTTTTTTTTTTTTGTTATAGTATCCTGTCCCCTTAATTAAAAGAGCCTGGGAACTTGGTTTAATGAATGGACACATTCCAGAAAAATGGGGTAAGCTTTCTTGACATTTTTAATCCTGGAATGCATATGAAGAAGAAAAATTGTGAAAATCTATTCATTCTTTCAAATATTCATTGCCATTAGATATCGGCTTTCTACCTTTGTTTCCCTGTCCAGACTTCAGTATTTGCCTACTTCTGGAAGACTTCTACTCAACACTTTGAGACATTTTTTCTTCTCTATAACAGGTCCAACATTAATTTGATTCTGAACCTTGGTAACTTCTGTTTCCAGAGCTGGTCAATTTGTTCATTTTAATTCTACCTTTGAGCTTATTTTATTGATACCTCTTTTTTCTGTGAGGTTTTCATTCCTTTCCTCTGGTTAAAAGATCCAAGTTTCAGTACAATTGAATTAAGTTTTTACTAATCAAGTTGAAACAGGAAAACAGGTCCAGATTAAAAATAGCAAGGTAATTTTTTTTGAAATTTTTAAAACTTGTTTCAGTGCTAGCCATAGCACATTTTTAGCTTCTTGGGTTACAGATACTGTATTTGCAAATTTGCTTTTAAGACCAGTTAGATGATTGCTTCTTGGCCTTTTGGCTAACATCAAGTGTACTACCTTTTCTTAGCGTAAGAACTGATAATGTTTTCTATCTGAGGACAACATGCTCAGGATTTTTGGAGCAGGGAGATAGAATAGGAGTTTGCTGTGTTCACATCATACATAGACCCAGTATTACAGTGCTTCCAGGAATAGTGCACCCCCTCAGGGCCAAAAAATAAATCAAACAAATAAATAAAAATAAAACCAATTAGATTAACTACTTTAATTATTCCTAATTAGGTCATATTAAAAGTAGTTAAAATAATTTACCTTTATTGAGATGTGCCACATATTATAATGGACTTTTAATACATTTTGATACTATAGGAGGCCTTGGACTTGGATCTTTTGATGTCTGTTTAATTTCTGAACAATTGGCATATGGATGTACAGGAGTTCAGACTGCTATTGAAGCAAATTCTTTGGGGGTAAGTTACTTAAAAAATTAGTTGCCTAACTGAGCTGTTGTTAATGAGATACTACTACTAAGTTAGGTAGTTGTTAGAACACAGTTTTCCTTTAAAAGAGACACAGATTCTGCAGTGAAGCCTATATTTCTTATCCCAAAAGTTGATCATGCTGGCCTTGTCTATACTATTTGGAGTCCTAGCTACCCCTGGGGGGAAACTGTACAGTTTGGCTGCTGCTTCAGGCCAAAATCAGCATTCAGGAGAAGGATCTTGATGGCACTGCTAAAATTTAGTGAGCACTTCTTAGGAGGCCTGATCATATATATATACCACAGTATTTACCCTAAATTTAATTCTTTACTATTACAATATTATAACAAGTTCTATATAATTTCATTTTATACTTGGATTAACAGATTTCTTATTTTAGCTCTCCAGTTTAGAGGCAGAATAAAGGCCAGTTCTTTAGATCTACCCTTTAAGGGGAAAATAGTTCTCTATTTTTAAATTGTAGTATTTCTCAATTTAAATACATAATGAAAACGCTTTGTTGTCTTTTCTTCATGTAACTTTTCTATAGCAAATGCCTGTTATTATTGCTGGAAATGATCAACAACAAAAGAAGTATCTGGGGAGGATGACTGAAGAGCCATTAATGTGTGTGAGTATGTGCAGCTGCTGCTTTATTTCACACTTAAAGAAGGGAACAGGGTGTTATTTCTCCTTTTCAATCTCTATGTATACATTGGGCTATAGCACATTAACACAAAAGTTACCGACATATTTAGGTACAGTGATAATTATGGGATGCTAAGAAAATGTCATGATAATAACTCTTGGTTATTTCCAGATTAAAGATATCTGTTTCCAATATATCATGGGTGCCAGAAAGTTGTCATAATGATCCCTCAGCTTATTTCCAGGAGAGAAATTTAATGGCACACTCTGCAATTGAAGAACTGAGTAGCTGTGTCAGAAATTCAGACTGAATGTATTACGTAGATGTTTGAACTAGTGGTTTTTTTAACTATAAGAAATTCATCCCTGGCTGGTGGCACAGTGGATAAGGTGCCTGCCTGGGAATCCAAAGATCACTGGTTCAATTCCCAGTCAGGGCACATAACCAGGTTGCAAGTCAGGTCTCTAGCCAGATCCATAGCTGGAGGCAGGTGAAAGGCAACCATACACTGATGTTTCTCTCCCTCTCTGCCCCTCTCCCTTCCCCTCTTTAAAAATAATAAATAAAACCTTTAAAAAAATTAATGTGAATTAAAAGATACCAATTTATTGTTGCAATAGTAACTTGGGGAGAGTATTTGTAGATTAATTCCCTGAGAGTTACTCAACAAATGTTTAAATTGGATATTTTTAAAGAAGCTATTTTATTTTTTATTTTGGGAAGGGGGGGGGGGTGATGTTCAAAAGGTCTTTATTCTTTTAGATCCAGATAAAAATTCTCACACTGCACAGCCTGTAAAGTTCAGCAAGAAAAATCCATTTTCCAGGCAGATGTTACCCCAATGGGATATTACTTCTCCACATAGTCCCCTATATGTATATACATGCACATACTGAGGTTCTGTTCTGAAAATGTTTTTACTTAAGAATTTTTTTTCTTCTTTTTGTTATTAGTCAAATTTTAATCTGGGGTATGATTGTGATATTGAAATAATAGTACATTGTTACTACTGTTGAGCTAATTGTGAGAGTTGGTCTGAAAGACTAGAAAGTAATGTTTGAAAATAAATGGTTTTTATTTATTCAGGTACCTAAATTTTGAGCAAACTGCTTAATAAATTTATGCATATTTCCTAGTTAATTGGCAATATTTTTCAATAAATGAGAGTTTGTCAAAAGGCTAATTCCCAGTATTATCTCAAAATTATGTGAAATGTCTAGAGTCTTATATTGTAACATATATAACATTAGAAATTGGCTTAAAAATTATAGAATATATATGCTTGAGGAACCTACCTTAGTGCACTGATAAGAATATTTGTAATTATCTGCCCTGGCTGGTGGCTCAGTGGATAGGCACCAGCCTGCCAACACAAAGGTTGCTGGTTTGATTCCCAGTCAGGGCATATAACCAGGTTGCAATCTAGGCCTCCAGCCAGGTCCATAGCTGGAGGCAGGTGAAAGGCAAACTATACATTGATATTTCTCTCCCTCCCTGCTTCCCTCCCTTCCCCTCTCTCTAAAAACAATAAATAAAATTTTTTAAAAAGATACTTAAAAAAAGAATATTGTAATTATCTTATTAACTATAAATAGGTATTTCTAGAATACTAGAGCCTTTAATAGCAGTTCAAGTATTTTAAACATTTTTTAGCAATTTTGATAAATATAAATACCTTCAGTATATGTGAAATACATTCATTATTATCCCTAAGCTATCCTAACTTCTGAATCAGTAAAGATATAATGTACATTTCTAACTTTCCAGTGCATAATAGTAATAGATCTACTCAGAATATGAAGCCAAGAATAAAAATGAAAACAGTCAATAGGTACATTAAAGTTTTGATTAACACTGAGATTGTTTATTGTTTAACTCCCAATAAATATGTACAAAATTGTACTATATACTATAGTGTTTCATTTAAACTTTCAAAAATACAATATTTTTAGACTTCTCTGATTGTAAAAATAGTGTAAATTTAGAAAAGTATGAAGAACAAACACATCTGTAATCCCTCACATGAAATTAACTAGTATTACTGTCTTATTGTATTCTCTGTCAGATTTTTAAATATATATAAATGTGTTTTTAACAATTAAGGTCATATGTGCAGTTACATCTTTATTAACATCATGAGCAGTTTCTTTTGTTATATTTCCTTTTAAATACTATATTTATTACTGTATAGTATGGCTATTGATAGACTATGAATTTTTCACTGTTCTCTATTGTTGAATATTTTAATTCCTTAGATTTTTGCTATTAAAAAGAATTAATTTTAATAATTGATACAGAAAATTTTGATACACATTTTTATTATTATATATTCATAAGATTTCTTCTCTTACCAGAAAATGTGTAGGCAGACATACTCATTTCTGAGAAAATAAGCACAGAGAAAAATAAGAGCAATACCATAATTATTTTTAATACCATTCTTTCATGTGCTGGGTAGAACCATCTACCCATGGGGTGTAGGTCACTTCTTTTCATGACTTTGAATAGTTCTTGCCAACACCTTCTAGCCTGCAAAATTTCTTTTGAGAAATTTTCTGACAATCTTATAGGAACTCCCCTGTAGGTAACTTAATTGCTTTTCTCTTGCTGCATTTAAGATGGTCTCTTTACCTTTAACCTTTGGTATTTTAAGTTATGATGTATCTTGGAGTGGGCCTCTTTGCATCCATCTTGTTTGGGACTCTGTGCTTCCTGGACTTGCATGTCTGTTCCCTTCACCAAAGAAGTTTTCTTTCATCACCAAAGAAGTTTTCTTTCATTATTTTTTCAATTAGATTTGCCATTTCTTGTTCTTTCTCCTCTTCAGGCGCCCTTATGATGTGAATGTTGAACTGCTTGTAGTTGTCGAAGAGGTTGTTTACATTATCCTATTTTTGGATCCTTTTTTCTTCTTGCTCTGATTGGTATTTTTTGCTTGCTTACGTTCCAAATGTGGTAAAGGAAATAGACATGCAAATGCAGAAAGCACAGAGATTCCCAAAGAAGCTAGATACAAATTGGGCCACACCCAGACACATGCCAAAGATTAAAGATAGAGAGAATCCTAAAAACAATAAAAGAATAGCATTACCTACAAAAAGTTCCTATAAGACTATCAACTGGTTTGTCAAAACAAACTTTGAAGGGCTGGCAAGTGGTATCCAAAATGATGGAAAGCAAGGTCCCACAACCAAGATTACTCTGTCCAGCAAAGCTATCATTTAGAATGCAAGGGCAGATAAAATGCCTCCCAAACATGGTAAAGCTAAAGGAGTTCATCATCACCAAGCCATTATTATATGAAATATTAAACAGATTTATTTAAGAAAAAGGGAATCAAAATTTGAACATTAAAAAGACAACACACACAACTATCAACAACAGAACTTAAAAAATAACAAAAAAACAAACTAAGCAAAACAACCAGAATAGGACCAGAATCATAGGTATGGGGATCATTAAGAGAGTTATCAGCTGGGAGGGAGAAGAGGGTGAAATGGGGAAATGGTGCTGGGATTAGGAAACATAATTGGTGGGTTCAAGATACACAGGGAGAAGTTAAGATTAATAGAGGAAAGGGTGAAATCAGAGAACTTACATGCACAACCCATGGACATGAACTAAGTTGTGGGGACTATAGGAGAGAATGGAGGTCTTGGGTGTAGGGGAGCAAAGGGAAAAGAAATTGGGACAACCATAATAGCATAATCAATGAAGTATTTTAATAATAAATGATAAAAACAATTACAAAAAAGCCTTAAGAAACTCCTCTTTTTCTACAAGATAAAATTTTACTTTCTATGTGTTATATAAAGGATTCCTTGTCACTTTTTTACCCCTTTTTTTTCCAGACTCATTTCCCACTATTCCCTTATATGAACAGAGGTTACTTGTTATAGAACTCAGGTACTTTTGTATTCGAAACACTGGGCAACCCTGCTTCTTATCTTGGTATCATTGCATGTGTTATTACTTCTTCTGGAATATACATTTCTTTTTTGTCTCTACCCCCAAAGAATTTCTTTTCCTTTATGAGACGTAATGATGTAATTTAATTATCACCCCTGGGAAACTCCCTGATATGCTAAAGCTAAGCTAGTTTCTTAGGCTTGTTGTTTGTGACTTTAATAGATACATAATTACAATATAGCATTCATCCCTACTGTTACAGTGTGAAAATCTTGAAGATGGGATGTCTTTCCATTTCTGGTTTTTCCATCTAGTTTATAGCAATACTACTTGAATGAATGAGTACATGTGAAATTGGATTCAACTGTTGAAGAGAGCTAACATTTTAACTTTTGGTATGGTTACTGGTATATCCTACATCAAGTTTAAATTATTAAATAATTTTATATTTGAGCAATTAATTTGATTCTCCAGGAACTTTTTTTTTTTAGGTATTTTAAAATATTTTAAGTACTGGCTTAAATAGTAAAATGCACCCCTTAGTCTATGTTCATAATTTAATACTTAGCATTTTGGTCTTTTTCTCTTGTTTTCATATATTTCAGGCCTACTGTGTAACAGAGCCTGGAGCAGGCTCTGATGTAGCCAGTCTAAAGACCAAAGCAGAAAAGAAAGGCGATGAGTATATTATTAATGGTCAGAAGATGTGGATAACCAATGGAGGAAAAGCTAATTGGTATATTGTTTAAAACATCACTGTATATTGCTTCTTAATTATTTTATATTCAGAATCTCCCTTCTATTTTCTGTATTATGAAACCACCAGAATTAAGATAAGTTTTATTCATAGAACTTGTAGAAGGTCCATAAAAAATTATAAATAGTTCAGTGATTTTTCAAAAACTATTTTTAACCCTGAGCTATGTCTTCAAATTAACTCTCACAAGTTTAATTTTTAAAATAAAATAGAAAACACCTGCTCTGGTTGAATCTGATTAGGAAAACTGAAACTCCATCATACCCTACATTAGCACCTTCCTGGAACCATTCTCCTAAGACTAAGACTAAGGAAGAAAGAAAATCATTGGCAGCACATTTCCCTGGTTCTGAGAAATAAGTAATGACAGTCTTAAAACTCAGATTATCATTTAGAGAAGACAGAATTTTACTTAGATAAAATCTAAAACATCCAAAAATAATAACATAAAGTTCAACAAAGGATCATAAAATCATTTGTATAAATTTAAAATTTTGATGGAGACGTATTTGATAGTATTGTGGGGGGGGGGGGTGAAAGTTTATTTAATACGTAATTATAGGTTCAGTAAGAATCAACAGTGTGATATATCTGCCTTTAAGAAACTAATGTAATTTTTCACTAAATTAAAAAGGGGGAAATGGTAACAGTCTGGGCAACACATTTTAGGACATGCATTGGAAATATGGAATAAATTCAGAATCAAGAATGAGTCCTGTATTAGGAAGAGCCTACAAAACACATCCTCTGAAGAGTAAAGGAATTAGGTTTGGTTAATGTGGAAGAATTTTGAAAATTTTTAAATAATGTCACACAGAAACAAGAGTGGTCCTACACATTTGCTTCAGGAAGCCAGCTTTGAATTAATGGGTGAGAGTTAGAAAAATGCAGGATTCAGCTCAGCATAAGGCCAAGCTTTCCAACAAGAGTGAGTGGAGTGCTCACTCTCCAGTTATGTTAAGTTGTCACAGAAAATAATGTATTCGTTCATCACTACAAGTGTATAGAGACTTCTGGTGATTGGAATAATGAACCAAGTTGGGCTATCCTTACTAATCTGCAAAAAATGTGATTCATATATCTTGGTGCTCTGCAGTGCATTTTTCTGTCAAGCAAAGCATTATTTCTGGGAATGAGCCTACCAGGATGTCATTTGTTTTACTTTAAACATGTCTGTCATTCCCTTTAGGGTGTCTAATATTATGGATATCATTATCTTTAAGTATGTGATCATAGTATCAGCAACATCAAACTATTAAAATTTAACAAGTTGAGAGAAATCTAACCATGCAATTAGAAGCATTCATAATTTTTAAGAACTCATTAAGTACAACTCTTCAAGTAGTAAGGCAAATTAGGTAATATATGGAACTAAAATCAGTTTTTACCATGCTTAATCTTAGTTAAAAGACCAAGAAGCAATAAATATAAATTTTTACTATGTATTAGTATTATCAAGTAGAACTACAGAGTGAATTTTAGTTTACTAGTTTTAAACATAGAAAATGTATTATTTAAGGAACTTGTAGAAAATTCTGTCATACAAGGGTATTTAGAACATGGGTTACATAGATAATTTGGATGTTTTGCGTTTTCCTTATCCTTCATTTAGCAATCTTTCTAGGATAAATTCTAGGGAAAACCCAGCAAATATTCATAATAATTTAGCTGTAACAAAAATAAGAACTGCTGCATAAAGAGGACAATAGTCAGAACATATGGGTCTCTATCTCATATTATTCCTTTTCATAGGTAGCCCTGTTTGCCATCCTTTTCCAAATTACTTGTCCCTTAAAGAATTGGCATAATTTTAGGAAAGAAATAGTGCCAGTTGCAACATTTACATACTTACTTTTTATGTTATGTTACCTTCATACAGGAAATTTTTACTTGCAACTCATATAGTAAAAGTAGTTAAACACCATATTCACTAAGAAGTAGATTTGCCCTGGCCAGGTGGTTCAGTTGGTTGGAGTGTTGTTCTGTACACTAAAAGGTTCCGGGTTCAATTCTCAAGTCAGGGCACATACTTGGTTATGGGTTTACTCCATGGTCGGGTTGTGTATACAGGAGATAATTGATCAGTGTTTTTTTTCTCTCTGTCTCAAGTCAATAAACATATCCTTGGGTAAAGGTTTCGTTTTGTTTTTTTAATTGAAAAAAAAAGATGTAAGCTTGACTTGAAATACTAGCTTTGCTGTATCATAAGTATGTGACTTGGCTTTGGCAAGCTTCTAAACCTCTCTGATTCTTCATTTCCTCACATGGGAAAGGGGTTTAATAATACCAGTTTTGCTGGGAAGATTGACCAAGAAGAGTAGTCACCATATATTGTCTGCTAATACCATTATTAAACTGTATGTATATATTATGTTAGGTATTTTTTATTGGCTCGTACTGATCCGGATCCTAAGGCTCCTGCTAGTAAAGCCTTTACTGGATTTATTGTGGAAGCAAACACCCCAGGAGTACAGATTGGAAGAAAGGTAAGGTGTATATTTATCAATGGTTAAGGCCTCAAGTATTATTTTAACCAGAAAATTTCAAAATTACCATTTAGATTTCCTTTACTGAAAATATTTTATTTTTATTAAGTTGGAATAAAAATAAAGCTGTGTTTTGATGTTACGAGTCTATGAAATAGTCTATATGTTGTTGGATATTTTAAAATAAGAATTATCACTTCAAGTCATTATTTGAAAGGGTGGCCATTCATGGTCCCAGGCTAGAGAATGCTAATTACAGTTGTGAGAAATAATGAGGCAGAAATTAAACTATTATTTATAAGGCCTGCCTAGTAATGGAGTTTTAGATATTTCAAAAGACTTTCCCACTCTTTTTCCTTCCTTACAGCAACCTTTCAGGTAGGATAAGAGACATTTATGCCTACTTTATGGATTAAAACAAGGGGACAAATCAATTACCCACAGCCATACAACACGAAGATAAAAATCTGTGCCTGAAAAAGTACAGAAATGCTAAAAAATTGAATGTGGGAAGGCAAGGAAAACTTAAGTAAGAAGAGGTATTTTAACATATTTGAAAAGTGTTGTAATCTAAATGTGCAGAGATAATTTAGTAGCAGCAATTCAAGTAGACTAAAAAGAATAGTTTAGGGGTTGGCCCTCCAGGCAGCGACATGTCCCTCCCTCCAGAAGCGGACCTTTCCACTTGTGCTTGGCAGCCGTGGCACTTCAGGAGCTCACACCTAGAACAATGGTGTGCATTCCTTACATGTCATTCCAGTTCCGCTCTGGGTCTACAAAAAGTTTCTGGAGCCGTACATATATCCTCTGATTTCCCCCTTGGTTAGTTGTGTGTGACCTAGAAAAGCTGTACGAGAATCCAATGATAAAAGCAATGACAAAGTGGACTGCAAGGGTTTAGACATAAATGGATTACCAGCAAAAGGACCGACAGAAGTCTCTGATAAAAAGAAAAATTAAAGTGTCTCAGAGGACCTCATTGTTTTCAAAATGGACCTAATAATCTGAAGCACCTTCTTTGTAATTGTCTCTGAAGTTTTTTCTTAGACCAGAATTCAGGATAAATAGTTATGTATCTGATACTAATCAGGAAATACTTGGTATTTATATTTAAAATGTATTTAGTTACATTTAATGATGTCACGTCTGAATTCCTTTCTCATTAAAGCAGCTTTCTTTTATTGCCATTTTAATAATATGAATAAATAGAAGATTTATGCCCGTAGACTCTGCTATGAAATTAGTACCTAAACTTCCTTGGGCTTCTAGTATTTGTTCAGGCTCTTTGAATTTAAGAGTGTATTTTTACTGTAAAGCAGTACAGTGAGGCTGTGGTGAAGTGAAAGGGAGGTTTTGGAGATAATAACTTGAAATGTAAAGTCATAATTACTGCCCAATACAATCGAGCCCCTTATCTATAAGAGTGGTAATTGCTGGTTATTACACTGAAGAAAATAGCAAAGGCAGGAAATAGAGGATTTTTTTTTTTTCCAATGGAGCGCCTTTTACATAAATGTCTAATGCATATTATAAAATTCTAATCCTTGTTGCATTCCTTCTATTCCTACAAAATATTAAATATTCAGTTTAGCTGTTAAAAAAAAAAAGAATAGTTTAGGCCCCGGCTGGTGGGACAGTGGATAAAGTACCAGCCTGCAAACCCAAAGGTCGCTGGTTCGATTCCCCAGCCAGGGCACATAACCAGGTTGCAAGCTAGGTCTCCAGCCAGGTCCATAGCTGGAGGCAGGTGAAAGGCAACCATACATTGATATCTCTCTCACTCTCTTCCTTCCCCTCTCTCCAAAAATAATAAATACAGTCTTTAAAAAAAAAGAATTTAAAGAAAGGAAGAAATGAAGTCATTAAAGTAGACCTAGTGAAAGCTAAGGAAGCTTTGACTTGAAATTATAACTCTGAGAACAGGAAGAGACTCAGTTTTACAACTGTAAAAAAGATTCTGCAAAGTGAATCTGTGAAAGAGAAAACTATGAACACCAAATGATGTCTCTAAGGCAAAGGGGGAATTATGGATTTAATTAAGAGTTACTAAAGGTTATATGAATATATAATTTTCCTCCCAAATTGGGAGGAAAGTTACAGATTACCAGGTCAGATATTAAACTAAGGTGGTGGCATTACCTGAACTGGAAAGGATAATATGAATTGGCCAAGTTACATAAACTTCTAAACCAGTAATGAATATTTGTATAATCTTGTTTTAAAAGTTGTCAGAATCTCTGTTATATCCAAGCCTCTTTAAAATAGATCTTGCTAGATTTCATGAGAGGAATAATTTCTATTATAGGACATAGAATATTAGAAGTGGAAGATAATCTGTATATTATGTCAGTCTTTTTACTGAATATTGAAACTGAGATCCAAGCGAAATGATTTACTCAGGGCTAAATAGTTAGAATCAGAGTTAAGATCAATACTAAAATGTCCTAGGAACTTGCCCAAAAATTCAGTTTCTGACACTGTAGTCTATATTTTCTCTTTAACAGTAGATAATAAAGATAGACTTGACAAATAAAAATATAATGAGATTGTTACACATAACAGATTGTAAGCACTAAGAATGGTTATGCTTCTTCTAAGCAATTGGTTTGTATTGTATTTATATTTTATCCATGTTCCCTTTTTAGAGATTGTTATTAGGTAATTCAGGGTCAAAGTTATGGCCATCTCTAGAAAGTGTAAAGGACCTAATAGCTTTATACTCTGTTAAGTAGTAAATCCATTTCTGATTTTATCTTGCTATATCTAGTCTCACTTTCTTTTTTCTCAATTTTCTCATTTAAAATTTTCTAATGCAAAAAATATTTGGTTACTGAGTCAATACTATATGCTAGGTACTATTCTAGACATTGGGGAAACTGAATCAGAGCAGACATCAATCCCCATGCTTGGGGAGCTTCCTTTCTAGTGAGAGAAACACTATTAATTTTCCATATTGTGTCAAATTAAACCTCCTTAAATCTCTTTTTGAAATATTGTGCATCTTGTAAATTTTTGAAATTTGATGAGTTTTAAAATGTTTTGTGTTTTAGAAATTATATAGCTGTAGATGAGTCCAGGAAGTTTTTCAGTTTTAAATGTTCTAGTGTTTAAGCTGATGCTGGGAAGTAGAGTAAACAGTATTTTCATAAACAGTTTTCTTAGTATATCTTATTGAAGCTCTAAGGTACTAGAGTTATCAATTCTTAAAGACAAAATAAAGAACCCTGGCTGGTGTGGCTCCGTGGATTGAGTGCCAGCCTGCAAACCAAAGGGTAACGGGTTCAGTTCCTGGTCAGGCACATGCCTGGGTTGCAGGCCAGGTCCCTAGTTGGGGGCACAAGAGAGGCAACCACGCATTGATGTTTCTCTCCCTCTCTAGCTTCCTCCTTTCCTCTCTCAAAATAAATAAATAACATCTTTTTAAAAAAAAAGACAAAGTAAAGGGATGTTAATTTTTCTGTCAAACTATATATTATTGTCACCATTTTTTCAAGCCTGGAAGCAGACTATATTAAGCAAGCAAATTAAAGAATTTTTTTACAGCTCTATTTTCCTATAGGCCATAATTCTTATGCTGTTTCTTAAGAACAAGATTAATTAATTAATTAATGATTGTCTACAACTTCTCAAATAATTAAAATACAGCTGCTAGTAGTTATACACACAGAAATAACATTAATGTGACAAAATGCTGACAATTAGTGAATTAAGTAAAAGGTATATAGGTATTCATTATACTACTACATCTGTTCTTTAGGTTTGAATATTTTCAAGACAAAAAGTTGAGGGACTATAGTTTCTTATAAAGTTAAATGTGCACTTAACATTCCTAGGTATTCATCGACGAGAAATGAAAACAAAAACCTATACATGAATGCTTATAGCTTAATTTACAATTGATAAAAATTGGGGATAGGAGATGTCCATCAACTAATGAATGGATAATGGATGTATAAGTGCATCCATATAATGGAATATTACTCAGCAGTTAAAAAAAAGAATTACTGCCTAGCAGCAACATGAACAAATGTCAAAAGTACTATGAAAAGTAGAAAGTCACATTAAGCTAAAATTAAACATCCCAAATCAAATTGTTTGCTAAATGCTTTTTCTGGCATTCATAGTAAAAAAAAAAAAAAAAAATCCTTCAAACATACAATGAAATTTGTCTTTGTAGGTAATATATACATGTAAACCTTTGGAGGAAACATTGTTTTAAACTAGGGGTTGACACTTTTTTGGAATGGTACAGATTATAAGTAACTTTAGATTTTGAGGGCTATATGGTCTTTGACACAACTACTCAGTTCCACCATTGTAATGACAAAGTAGCCATAGATAGTACTATAAAAAAAATAGTATGATTATATTCCAATAAAATTTCACTTACAAAGTAGACATTGCAAGCCACGGGTTGTTGGCCCTTGTTTTAGATAACTGCTAAGGTCATAGGACATTGGTTATAGCAAAACTTCTTGCTAACTCAAAAAATGTTCCTTTGATGTATGTTGTTTTTTTCTGCCAGGAATTAAATATGGGCCAGCGATGTTCAGATACAAGAGGAATTGTCTTTGAAGATGTGAGAGTGCCTAAAGAAAATGTTTTAATTAGCGAGGGATCCGGTTTCAAAATTGCAATGGGAGCTTTTGATAAAACCAGACCTCCAGTAAGTAATATGACTTGGGAATCTTTATAGAATCTTTTATTATATTGAGTGGTTTTCAACATTGTATGCTTGGCGTGTGTTTCTTTTTTAATATCTGTTTTATAATTATTTTTTAGAATTCTTCATCTCTTGCTGCCTGTCATAGCAATAATTTTAGCAAAAATAAAATGACTGTAGTTGCTAGATTTACAGAAACAATTCACACTTAATCATTCCTGCTGATCTGTATGAAGAGGGGTGCAAAAATCCCCAGAATTATCTTCTGGAGGACAGGCCCTTTGTAGTACAGGCTTCCCCCTGTAGGTGAGAGTTCTAGGAACCCGTCTGTATCAGTGTACCAACTGGTGGTGTTGTGAGAGGCTGCAGTTAGCTCCAATGAATTTTTTTTTTTTTTGAAGACTCAACATATTTGCCCATTTTATGATAGTGATTTATGAGGATACCTGCCTACATCACACTTGAGTGTTTATCAGTTTTTGACCAAAAAACAAAATGACCCCCATGTCCCACCCTCCCTGTTCACCCTGAACTTGCCCCAAGAAACTTTATTTCCCCAGATGAAAAGAATCCTCAAAGGGAAACATTTTGCCACTGTGGAAGAGGTTAAACAAACAAAAACTTCATTTGAGGCACTAAAAGGCATCAAAATTGACAAGTTCAAAAACTTTTTAGAGCAGAAGGAAAAGACTCAATAGATGTGTTATCAAATAGAGAATACTTTGAAGATTACTGAAGGCTACACATACAAGAATAAATACAAATTTTTTATAAATTGTGAGTTTTTGCCCTCCCCGCCCCCACCCCCCGTTTGTACTCATTTCTTCTTCACTCATTAGGAATATTTTCCTGAAAAAGCTTTCCTTTGCTAAATGGAAGGAATTTGTCTCTAGCTATGATCCTATGCCTGACAAGTACCTTCCATTAATCTTAGATTCATAAATAATATAAATTTAAATGCTGGTGGTCCGCCCCCCTCCACAATCTCTTATTGCCTTAACCTGTAGTATGTCGCTGTATAATCCTAAATTTAGAATCTTAGGCTAATGGCCATTATACTATGTGTTTAAAGACAACATGAATTTACACTTCGTAAAATGTTATCATGCTAGGTAGCAGCCGGTGCTGTGGGACTAGGACAGAGAGCTTTGGATGAAGCTACCAAGTACGCCCTAGAGAGGAAGACTTTTGGAAAGCTGCTTGCAGAGGTAATTTGAATATCATATTTGCTTTATTCAAATGTAAACATATTCATTTTCATCTAAATATTTGAAAATTACATTTTTTTTTTAATAGTTTATTTATCTTTAGAGAGGGGGCAAAGGAGGGAGAGAAACATCAATGTATGGTTGCCTTTCACCTGCCTCTAGCCATGGACCTAGCTGGAGACCTGGCTTGCAACCTGGTTGTGTGCCCTGACTGGGAATCAAACCGCCAGCCTTTGGGTTCACAGACCAGTGCCAATCCACTGAGCCAACAGCCAGGGCCTGAAAATTACCTTTTAAGTGCAAACTGTTTTTGTTTTGGTAGCAAGAAGATAATGTGGCATATTAGGATAAGTTTCAAGAATAGATTTTCTTTAGACTGCCGCTGACTATTGTCTGCAGAGGGAATTGTGTTAATTAAGAAAAGGAAAAAGAACAGCCAGTATTCACTGAGTGCCTGTTGTATACCTAACACTGTGCTATACATTTTAAATGTATTGTACATTTAAATGTATTATTTAAATGTAATTCTCCCAGTACTACCCTTATTTTGGTAGTACTATAATACTCCATTTAAGATTGGGAAACTGAGGGTGAAAGAGATTAAATAATTTGTCCAAGATCACACAGTTTATACATCACAGATCCAGGATTCCATTTCATGTTCCTAATCCATGCTACTTTCCATATCTTCTGTTTTTTAAGATTTTATTTATTTATTTTTAGAGATGGGGGAAGGGAGAAAGAAAGAGAGGGAGAGAAACATCAGTGTGTGGTTGCCTCTCGCACACCCCCAACTGGGGACCTGGCCTACAACCCAGGTACATGCCTTGACTGGGAATCAAACCAGGAACCCTTTGGTTCACAGGCTGTTGCTCAGTCCACTGAATTACTACCAGCCAGGGCACTTTCCATGTCTTTTTGATTATCAAATAATTTTAGTGCTAAAGAATCATGTCTTCCATGAATTTCCAGGGAAATGTTTAACTCTATCTCTTCAGTATTGAAAAGATGTGACATATATTTTCTTGTAACTTTATAGATTATACAGTGAACATGCCCTACTTCTATCCCCATGTGTCAGTGGTTCTCAAACTGATGAAAGATCAGTTTGTTCTTAAATATAGGAATGTCACAACAATATCATATTGTTATAAAAGATTCAATATGTTTGCTCTCACTTTATATACCATGAACCAGTAACAGTTTGTGTACTGTTTCATAGATCAAATTTGGATTAGTACTGCTCTAGGTCCATTAAACCTCAATTTCAACATTTATCTTGCTATGCTGTATTCTAGATAATTTTCCCAGACAGTTTTCCAATTCTCTGATCCCACACCTAACCTGCTACTTAATCCTATCTGCTGATTTTTTTAAATGACTTGCTATTTATAGAATGCATATTCAGTTCATTGTCACTTCCACCCCTTCTTTTATGGTGTCCAGGTTTTTAAACATACCTTCTCTTTCTCTTTTCTCCTTAATTACATAAAGACACTTTCTTTATAGTCACTTTCAGATTTTCTTCTGTTAATCTCAAATTCTTGGAGTATTAATCTTCTGGTCTGTTGCATCTTCTATCTCTGTTATGGCCGATTATTTTCCTTCCCCTCCCCTGCCCCACCCCAACACCCTCCTCCACATCTGCCCAACTCTTCTCCCACCCACCCACCCACCCACTCGCATAATCATCACACTTTTGTCTGTGTCCATGTATTTTCTCCCTCAATTGTTGCCTGTAAGTTATCTGCTGCAGGCATTCTTTTTCCTCATTGCACTATGGTAGCATCCCAGAGATTGACTTTTGTACTTCTTTGTATTTTTATGTGGTAGCCCAGAGATTGCAAGAGCTGTTTCTTTTTCATATTAATTTCTCCATTTAGGAACCCTGACCCACAGAGACTGTACACATTGCTTCCACACTTTAAGAGGTTCATGTCTGTTTTTCAGCCTCCCAGGCAGAATCCTAAGAAAAAAATAAGCTTTGTAGCCTTCCTACCCTCAGGAACAGAGACTATTCGGTCACCTGTTAGAAAGAAGCTGTTTTCCTAGGTGCCTTTTCTTTGTATTGAGGAAATCTTAATTTTAGCCCCTCATCATCATTATGCTTACATCCAAGTTCCCTGTTCTTGTGTGTTCTTTATCATTGAACCCAAATCCCAGTCTGATTTTATTCCTTCTCTGTGTCATTTCTTCTCAATTAGGGTTTAAATTCTTAGAGGTACTTGGAGATTTCTTTCTTCCCTTAAGGTCTTTTTTTTTTTTTTTTTTTTTTTCAATCAAGCAATTTTTTGTGGTTGTGGCCAAAAATAGTTTACCTTAGCTCGTTCATGTTGCCAGAACTACATACAGATTAGTAAGATGTATATTATTGAATATTGGTTTAGCAACTACGAATATTAGTCGGTGCAGATCTGTCATCATTTATTGGTCTTCCTTACCAATTCTCTGTGATAACTCAGAACTCAGTATGACGTGTTCTTTCATGTTCCTTTTTTTTATGGGCTCTGGATATTTTTATTTATTATTTGTAGGGAGAGAGGGAGAGAGACATCAATGTATGGTTGCCTTTCACCTGCCTCCAGCTACACACCTGGCAGGAGATCTGGCTTGCAACCTGGTTATGTGTCCTGACTGGGGATCAAACCAATGACCTATGGGTTTGCAGGCTGGTGCCTTACCCATTGTGCCACCAGACAGGACTCCCAGAATATTTTTGCCTTGTGGCCCTTACTAGTAAGTATAGAAAAAGTCTTTAGTCTTCATTCATTACTCACTCAAAATAGTCTTTTATCACTTTATTTCTCCTCAAGATTTGTGTCCCTTTTAATTACTCTGCAGAATGCTGGCTGCCTGTATTCTTATTTAACATTTATAGTGCTGTTACACCATAATTCCCTGTCTCCCCTTTGCCAGATACACACACACACACACAATCTTTGTGTTTTTTACCACTCTAATCTGCTGGAGTCCATGTTCTCTGAATGTTCCATTATAAATAAGAAGAATCATCTCATATTTGGAGTCCACACTTGAATAATTGATTAGCCATTTTATGTCTGATATAAGAAATATATGAAGATATAGCATCACATAACCTATGTTTTCATGTGGAAACTTGAAGCCAAAAATGTAAATATCTTACTTTTGTACTAGGTGTGGATGTGGTATTAACAGGGAAGAGAGGGAGGTAAAACAAGTGTGTACAATGCAGGGGTTTTTTGGGGGTTGTTGTTTGTTGTTGTTGTTGTTGTTTTTTGGTGTGTATGTGATAAAGCTTAGTTTAGCCCCATTTACATTGTTTTCCTGTCCATATCAGTGAATAAACTAGACTCATGTATAACATTTTATGTAATCTATTTTTTCTTCCATTTAAAATTAGAATATTAATATATTAGGACTTAATACTTTCTAAAAGAAAACTGTTTCAATGTCTCTGCCATTTTTCTTCTCACTTCTAGAATAACCAGCCTTAGTTATTTCCTATCCTATTTCTATCATTTCTAGTTCTTATTCTCACTGAATATATTGGCTATATTTTATGCTGGAGGTATATGACACCACTACTTTTTCACTCAATGAGACACAAAGACTCATCATTTTATGACCTGACTTTAAAGCATCCAACCATTCTTCCATATAGTCCAAAAATAAAATTATCATGTACTATAATAATTTTTTCTCAGTAATGTAATGGGCTTGTTTGTAATTTCAGGATCCCTCACCATCATCAGTCTTCTCTTTTCTGGGCTAAACAAAGTAAATGTTAAAGAGCCAGTTTATATGTAGTTTTGATCTATTATCGCCAAAAAGAAAGGCTATAAGGAGTTTTTTGTTTAGTTTTAAGGAACTGTGTAAAGTAATACTCTTAATTACAGTTCTTCTATTCACTGTTATTATCACTTCTCTTTAAGTGAATCCTACTTCTACTTTTTCTCATATCACTTAATTTGAATAATTAAAGAAAAGCTGCCAAAAACAAAGGATGGTACTTTTTTATTGCCAGTGAGTAAAACTTGGAACATTGGGAACACTAATGGTTGGTAAAATTTCTTACTGGCAGTAATTACCTATTTATTTGGAGTGACCCAGGATGGGAGGAAGGAATCTGTTAAGAGTAACTCCCAGTTACATTGATTATTATTGCTAATTACCAAGAACTTTTCCCTATGTGTTCTATTTCTTTTATTTTTTTTAAGTTTTTTTTTTTTGTTTTTTTTTAAGATTTTATTTCATTATTTTTAGAAAGAGGGGAAGGGAGAGAGGGAGAGAGACATCAATGTATGATTGCTTTTCACCTGCTTCCAGCCACAGATCTGACTAGAGACCTGGCTTGCAACCTGGTTATGTGCCCTGGCTGGGGAATCGAGCCTGCAACCTTTAGGTTCGCAGGCCAGCACCTTACCCACTGTGCTACCAGCCAGGGTTGTGTTCTATTTCTTGATAGGAAAATGACTGAAGAGGAAAATACTATTTGAGACTTAACACTGAAATAAGATATATAAAATAAATATATTAATATCTCCCCCTTTATAACAATTTTTTTTTTTTTTTTTTTTAAAGATTTTATTTAATTATTTTTAGAAAGAGGGGAAGAGAGGCAGAGAGGGAGAAAGACATCAATGTATGGTTGCCTTTCACCTGCCTCCAGCCACAGACCTGACTGGAGACCTGGTTTGCAACCTTGTTATGTGCCCTGGCTGGGTAATCGAACCTGCGACCTTTGGGTTCACAGGCCGGCGCCTTATCCACTGTGCTACCAGCCAGGGCTATATAACAATTTTATGTTAAAAAATTCTTCTAGCCCTGGCTGGTGGTACAGTGGATAAGGCACCAGCCTGCGAACCCAAAGGTTGCTGGTTCAATTCCCAGCCAGGGCACATAACCGGGATGCAAGCCAGGTCTCCAGCCAGGTCTGTGGCTGGAGGCAGGTGAAAGGCAACCATACGTTAATGTCTCTCTCCCCCTCTCTCTAAAAATAATAAATAAAATTTTGCCCTGGCTGGTAGCACAGTGGATAAGGTCCGACCTGCGAACCCAAAGGTCGCTGATTCAATTCCCCAGCCAGGGCACATAACCAGGTTGCAAGCCAGGTCTCCAGCCAGGTCCATAGCTGGAGGCAGGTGAAAGGCAACCATACATTGATGCTTCTCTGTTTCTCTCTCCCTTCCTCTCTTTCTTAAATAATAAATAAAATTTTAAAAAATAAATTTTAAAAAATTCTTCTAGTATCTTCTCATCACACTCATTAAAATCCAAAATCCTTACAAATCTCTTATTAGCCACTTGGGCACTTTGCTGCTGTTGCCTTTACCTTTACCCTTTCCTCCAAATAGCTACTTTGTCATTCATTTCACTAAGATATCTACCCTGACCATCTTACGTAAAAAAGTAACACCTCCATGTTCCATCACATACTAATTCTGCTTTTTTTCCCTTCATAGTTCTTAGCACTACCCAACATTAATACTTGAATGTGTTTGTTTATTTTCCTCCCTTATTTGGTCACTAGAATGTGTGCTCCATACAAGTAATACATTTCTGTTTTGGAAACCTTTATACTCCTCGCACTTAAGATATGTTTACCATTGTGAACTTGTATCATTCATTCAACAAATAGTGTTGAACGTTTACTGTATTAAATACTAATAATAAGATTCTTTCTCTGTTCTAGTCACCTTTCTAAGCACTTTACATGCATTAACTCATTTAATTCTTACAGTACTGTAGAATAGGTATTGTTAGTCCCATTTATGGCATATAAAAACATTAGGCCCACTTAATAAGTAATGGAATCATGATTTGAACCCACTAGTCACTTATTTAAGGAATATATCCTCTTTTTATACTACATGTGCTATTTCCAGGAATAGAAAAGGAGCTTGACATAAAAGAGTTTATCTTGATGTTTGATATAACATACATATTGTAAAACAAATATTTTAAAGAAAGGAAAAAGACTATTGTGGGCTAGATACATTACAGGAGATCTGAGCATGGATTTAGAGTTTCTCAAAGAATGGGCTGAAAAGTAACTGAATGTGACTCATTGAGAGTGTTGGTTAAAACACCTAAGCTAGGCACCACTTCAGATTTCTAAATCAAAATCTTTCAAGAGAAGCCTGGGTATCTTTTATCAGGTTACCAAGGCTGTGGTGAAATAATATCCAATATATATTACCAATGAGAATATGAACTGGTATAATTTATGAACCACATTTTGGTAATAATGTATCAAAAGTACCTACCTTTGGGCCCATTTAGCAATGGCTGTTCCACAGCTACACTTCATATGATACTTCCTTTCAGGTATACTCCCTTATGTGCAATATGATATATACATTATTTCAGCATTGTGCAGAAATAACCAAATAGAGAAACAATCAAAATGTTTATCATCCATACAGTGGAATACTTTGCAGCTATTAAAAAGTAGTAAGTTCCTTGTTTATGGGATATAAAAAACACTCAGGTTTATTGATTAGTAAGAAAAGTAAAATGATCACCCATCAACATGGTAGGCCTAGCATATGTGTAAAAACAGGCTATAAATATATTCACATATATGTTTGTATGTAATATATCAGGAAGGTTAAAAACAGACTGTTACTTGTTACCTCTAGGAAGGGGAATTAAATGGGATGGAGGGAGGAGAGGGGTCATAGGTGTATGAGGGAAAACTTGAAGTTTGATCTGGTGGATGTGTAACCTATTCAAAAAACAATGAAAGCTAAAACAAAACAATATTTTAAAGATTTTATTTCTTTTTAGAGAGAGGGGAAGGGAGGGAAAAAGAGGGAGGGAAACATTGATGCCTCTCATATACCCGCTTCTGGGAACCTGGTGCACAACTCAGGTATGTGCCCTGCCTGGGAACCAAACTGGCAACCTTTTCATTCCTGGGCCAATGTTCAACCCACGAAGCCACACCAGCCAGAACTATAACAAAAAAATATATATTTTTTAACTTTAAAAATCACTGGCGTAGACAAATGGGTTAATTCAGGCAGGTAGAGATAAGGGAGGATATTGCTTTGCTTCTTCCACAAAGGAATTATTCACGTTGGTTAATACCTCCTTAATTACAGACTTAATTACATGGCAGTCTCAAGCAACTTGTCACATTCTAAAGTAAATGTAGTAAATATATTGACATTAAATAGCTCAGTTTTTTTTTATTTTTTATGATGTTTGGCATATATTAATCCACACTATCATAGAATATGTGGATTTTATAATCTCTTAGACTTCAAAACCAATTTTGATGATGCCTACTAAGCACCTTTCTAATCTTAGAATTCTTGTCTCTGAATGCCTGTGGACTTCTCTTTTCATCACCATTTATCCTCCCATACCTTTAGGACTTTGTTTTATGTATATTATTTTAAAGCATATGTTCCATCCCATGTTCTTTAGAGTAATTTATATAATAAAATATAAGTAAAATTAAGTAACAAAATATCTCTAATAACCTGTTCAGAGATATTACAGTGGACATTTTGCTCTATATTTTTTTCTCATAAATATTTTTCCAAATCTGTAACTATACTATATGTTTGAATTTTTCAATTACCAATATATGGTGAATGTATATTCATCCTGTATCATATTTTGGCCATACAGGTCATAGAACACTTACTATCTCTTAGTGAAAACATCTATCTTATATCTCCTATTTGATTATGAAAATCTAGAAGATAAGAGGTATCTTTTATTGGTCCTTGTCATGGCACTCACATTCCCCTATCAGCATCTGATACTCATTATTATTCTCTATATGTAGCAGTTTTATTTTTTTTTTAATCCCAGAAGACACTCAAAGGATATATACAGTTTTGGTAGCATTTATGCCAAAAGTGCATAACTTCTTTCCAGTCCTAAGAAAACATCAGACAAACCCAGAATGAGGGACAATCTATAAAAATAACCTATCAGTATTTTTTTTAGATTTTATTTATTATTTTTAGAGAGAGGGGAAGGGGGAGAGACAGAGAGGGAGATACGACATCAATGTAGGGTTGCCTTTCACCTGCCTCTAGCTACAGACCTGGCTGGAGACCTTGCTTGCAACCTGGTTATATGCCCTGGCTGGGAATCAAACCAACTACCTTTGGGTTTACAGGCTGGTGCCTTATCCACTGTGCCACCAGCCAGGGCTAGTATTTTTTTGGTTGTTTTGTTTTTAATGTCAGAGTCAGAAAGACAAGGCAAGATTGAGTAATTGTAACAGACTGGGAAAACTAAGAATAAATAAATTCAGTTGGAATTATTATATTTGGGATCCTTGAAAAGAAAAAACGACAGTGGAAAACTTGGCTGAATTTCAATAAAGTTTATAGTTAAGTTGATAACATAGTGCCAGTGTTAATGTCCTATTCTTGGTAAGTGTAATGTGGTTTTGTAATATAACATTGGAAGAAACAGAGTGTAAAAGTTTAAACAATTCAGGAGAAAAACTTTTAAATTAGTCAATCAATATTCTTAAACTTTTTCTTTCCAATTCTAGCACCAAGCAATATCATTTTTGCTGGCTGAAATGGCAATGAAACTTGAGCTAGCTCGGTTAGCTTACCAGAGAGCTGCGTGGGAGATTGATGCTGGTCGCAGAAATACCTATTTTGCATCTATTGCAAAGGCATTTGCTGGAGACATTGCAAACCAGTTAGCTAGTGATGCTGTGCAGATTTTTGGAGGCAATGGATTTAATTCAGATTATCCTGTAGAAAAACTGATGAGGGATGCCAAGATCTATCAGGTAAGATTAAAAATATTTTTTGTTGTTTTTAGGGAACAGTGCATCTGTAGATGACAATAGATTTTGATCATTTAGAGGTTTGATGCCTACTGGCATAATAACACCACAGATGGTTTTAAGTAGTTTTTAGAATTAATTAACAGAAATAAGAATGTTAAATTTTGGTATAAACCTTAAGAAAGAATAGGTTAACAAAGTAAATGATCTAGACATGTACAGCATTCTTTCAGTCTTGACATCCTAACTGTAACTCACCCTTTGCTCTCCTAGAAATATGCATAGCATTTGTTTGTTTCTTTGCCTATAAAACACTACCTGATGATTCCCAACACCACAATATAGTTTTATTGATTTTAAAGAGAGACGAAGGAAGGATAGAGAAACATCAGTTTGTTATTCCACTAACTTATGCATTCAGTGGTTGATTCTTGGATGTGCTCTGACCAGGGATCAAACCCACAACCATAGCGAATCAGCTGATGTTCTAACCAGCTGAGTTACCTATCCAGGGCAGTATGTGTATCATTCAAATTTAAAGCAGTTTATTTTGAATCTTGCCTGACAGCTTTTGAATTGATTGAGTAGCTTTTGAAACTGTAATTAGGAATAAAAAACCAAAATGAGGAGACAGATAATACTGAAGATGGTTCTATTTTCTAAATTAAATTGGTAGTTAGAAAAACTTGGAGATAGAAGTAATTTAGTAAATTAGATATAAATACACATGTTCTCCACATGTAGCTTAAGTAATTATAACCCATGTTCTTCATTAGATCCTTACTTGCTTCCCTCTATCTGCAGGAAATTATTTGATAAATCCAGACATTTGAACAGCTATCCCCAACTTTTTTGTCACCAGGAACCATTTTCCTGGAAGGCAGTTTTTCCATGGACCAGTGGGAGGTTTGTGAGATGGTTTGGGGATGATTCAAGTACATTACATTCAAGCTCACCTCCTGCAGTGCAGCCTGGTTCCTAGCAGGCCTGGACTGGTACCAGTCCTCGGCCAGTAGATTGGGGGCCCCATAGTAGTAGAATGCTAGAGTGAGAAGGACATTTAGACATAGTGCAGCCTCTCAATTTAGATATGAAAAAAGTGAGGACCAGAATTTGTGCTGTACCCAAAGGTACAGGTTTATCTGGTGATAATATCTCCCTTCTGCAGGTTATAATAATCATAATTATTACTATTATTAACCATTTAACTGTTCTCTGCCATCTGTGAAGATGAACTGGCAAGTTGCTAGGATTAAAAGTTCAAACTGGAAATGAGGGTTGACTACTAGGTAGTGAACAAAACCGAATCTTTCCAGCATCATTGTAGCAACTCTGTTCTTTAGGTAGCAAGAGAAAAAATCAGATTTAAAAATTTAACCTACTTGTATATATTTTTTCCTGCAGATTTATGAAGGTACATCACAAATTCAAAGGCTTATAATAGCCCGTGAACACCTTGGCAAGTATAAAAATTAATAAGATCACTATAGAGCCCCGTGTGGTGTGGCTCAATTGGTTGGGTATGGGTTTGGGCTTGGGTTTGATCCCTGATTAAGATATATATGGGACTATGTTTCTCTTTACTCTCCCTCCCCCTTGCCTCCACCTCTCTCTCTCTCTTTCTCTCTCTCTCTCTCTCTCTCTCTCTCTCTCTCTCTCTCTCTCTCCCTCCCTCTCCCTCTCTCTCCCCCCATCCCCCCCTCCCTCCCTCCCTCCCTCGTTTCTCCTCTCTCCCTCCCTTCCTCACTAAGTCATAAAAATTCTTCTTCAAAAAAATTTCTTGGGAAAAAAAGATCACTATAGAAACATGATGAATAGTGCATAATCCACTATTTAAGGTACAGAAAAAAGAAAGGACTTCAAGATTTTTCCCAGTGCAAATCTTAAAATAAGTGTCCTTAATTAAACATATGCAACTAATTCTAATAGTAATTTTACCTTTTTTTAACTTTATGACTTGCGTTTCCTCAAATAGATTTGGTTTCATTAAAATTATGTCATCCTCAGTACTAGTGTACTTGAATTATTATTAACCCTGAAAAATGTATTTGTTTTATTTTTGACCTCTTAAAATGAAAGTAACAGAAAGACCTTGGAATTCATTATTTTCCTAATGACAGAAAAATGGGTTTATAAAATTATTCAGGATGTTTTTTCAAATTTACATTGAGAAAATCTTGTAGGATATGGATGCCAATGACTTTATAGACTTAATGATATTGTAATTACAATATTGTAATATTGTTCATTTTTGCTGCAGTTTGGAAAGGATTTGTTTTCAGTTTGTGCAATAATAATAGTCAAAACACAAAAGTTTGATGTGTATATTCTTACATTATACAACAATCAGAAGTTACTTGAAAATTGTTTAATTCTGAGATTACCTTATTAAAATCAATCAATGAAATTTGCCTTAAATTATTTTTATATGATTTTATTGGTGTCTGGGTAGCCTTTAGTCTGTTGTACACAATTTCATTTCATCTGCATACATTCTGAAAAGAAACCTAAATAAATGCTTTCCATACTTATCTGTAGTCTGTGTATCTATGGTTTACACAATTTCCAGGAAGTTGTATAACTTCATGTAATAGCGGATATCTAATATACCATGATGGGAAAAAAAGTCATGTTTTGGTTTTGAATGGCATAAAATTATCTGCCCATTTTTCATAAGATTATATCATGAGGTACCTCAGAAAATACAAATATATAATAGTGTAAGAGCCAACATTTGTGGTCCTGACTGGTGTGGATCAGTTGATTGTGCATTGTCCTGCAGAGTGAAAGGTTGCTGGTTCCAGTCCAGGTCAAGGCACATCCCTGGGTTATAGGTTCAGTCCCTAGTTGGAGCACATACCAGAAGCAACCAGTCAGTGTTTCTCTCTCACATCAATGTTTCTCTCCCTCTCTTTCCCCCTCCATTACCCTGTCTCTAAAAATAAATAAAATACTCAAAAGTACCAACATATGTGAAATTAATTTCTTTGTAATTCTGATTTCTTGGTAAATTACAGTTTTTTTGTAAATCAAATACTGCTAAAATATGTTAGACTTAATGGTGTTTCTGACATTACTTCTGATTTTCCAATTCAGACACCAACTGTACAGTTCAGTCCTACTCTTGACACTAATTCTGAATATTTAATATTATATTCCACAGTTTTAAGGGCTCAATGTCACAAGACCACCATCATTTCAGGCATTAGTCACAAGTCCTGGTTCCTCAGGTTACTCACAATTCTGTCCATTTTGTTATAAATTTAAGTGTTTCCAAGGTCCCATCATCAGGTTTTTATAATTTGTGTGAGTGACTCACAGAACTCAGGAAAACACTTCACTTACATTTACTAGTTTATTACAAAGGATACTACTAAGGAACAGCCAAATGGGAGAGATGCATAGAGCAATGTATGGAAGGAGACACAGAGCTTTCACACCTTCTTCCAGTGCACCACTATCCCAATTCCTTCATGTATTCACCAACCTGGAAGCCCCTAAATCTCATTGTTCATGAGTTTTTATAGAGGCCCTGACCAGTGTGGCTCAGTTGCTTGGGCATGATCCCGCAAAGCTGGTTCCATTCCAGGTCAGGGCACATGTGGTTTGGATGTGTACTAGAGGCACCTGATCAATGTTCCTCTCCCTCTCTCCTCATACCTAAAAATAAATTAAAATTTTTCTTAGAGTTCTTACTGAGAATCTTCAGCCTGAGAGGTCAAGGATGGGGTTGAAAGTGCCACCTATATTAGTCACCTAGTGCTTCCTTAACAAAATGCCACAGACTAGGTAGTTGCAACAACAGAAATGTATTTTCTTGTAGTTCTAAAAGCTTTAAGTCCAAGATCAAGGTGCCTTCTGGGTTGGTTTCTGGTGAGACCTCTCATGGCCCCTAGTCTGTACTCATGTATGAGGGGAGAGGGAGCTCTGGTGACTCTTACACTTGTTATGAGCAAGAGACAGTCCTATTAGATTAGGACCTTACCCTTATGACTTCATTTAACCTTAATTGCCTCTCTGAAGGCCATATCTCCAAATACAGTCACATGAGGAAAAGTTAGGGCTTCAAGATATGAATTTGGAGGACAGAGATGGTAGAAGACAATTCACTCCATTACACTACCCTTTAATTAGTCTCTGGTGGCCAGGTTTTTCTAAGATCCCTGCCCTAAATCACCTTATTTACATAAACCCATGTGATCTTTTGAAAAGTGCCCATTATAAATAAGAAACTCATCAAAAAATTCCAAGGATTTTAGGAACTCAGAGCCAGGGACTGGAAACAAACGCCAAATATATATCCTCTACCACACTAAATTATGAAAATAGAAATTGAATCTTTTACAAAAGATATTTAAAAGGCTATTTTTATGCTCAATTGTAAAATTGTATTCCAGTGTCACAGCTAGAGATTAACAAGGAGATTGAAACTTCTAATACCCTAAACTGGTTATTACATAGAATTTAGACATTAAATATATACATTATAAGTGCATATTTGAATTTATAAATCACAAGTTAAAAATTCTCCTATCAATTCTAATTGTAAAACTTCTAAATAAAAATTACTCTAAAGCCATATGATGAAAATATTTATTGAAGTGCCCATAGTAATAAGTACTATGCAACTATTGTACATAACTATCAATTAAGACTTTGATCACAACACAAATGAACTTAAGCTACTTTAAGTGAAAAAGTGAACAAATGTATTTGTCAGTTGACCTTTGAACAACTCAAAGATTAGGGACAGTGAACCACACCTCCATCTCTAGCCTGTACAATTGAAAATCGCTAGTAACATTTGACTTGAATTACTGATAGCCAACTGTTGACCAGAAGGCTTACTGAGAACATAAACAGTCCATTAACGCATACTTTGTATATATTATATTCTTAGAGTAAGCTAGAGAAAAGAAAAATGTTACTAAGAAAATTATAAGGAAAATACAGTACTATATGTACTGGGGGGGGGGGAATCCACATATAGACTTCTAATCAAGATGGAAGTGTAGGTAGATACATTTCACCTCACACAACCACAAGAAGAATAACAAATAATCTCAAAACAATACTCAGAAATGCTTGAAAATTAAACCATGTGGAAGTCTGACAACCAAGGATGTAAGAAGCTACATTAATTCAAATGGGTAGGAGGGGCAGAGATTTGGAGTTTGAGCAGAGAGGCAAAGAGATGCAGTATGGCCCCAAGAGGTGGCAGCAGTGGTTGAATGGGCGATCCCACATTCACATATGGTGGGTAGAAATCAGGAGGGGTACCTTGGGAGCAAGAGATCCCAGCCCCAGGCCAGACTGCACAGCCCAGGGTTCCTTGCAGGAAGATAAATCCTCTTAGCTCCTGGCTATGAAAACCACTGAAGGTTGGGGCAGTGGAAGAATCTGCCAGTTTATCAGGAGAGTCCATTTAAAGTGCATGCATGGACTTAGAACACAGGAACACTAACCTACTTTAGGATTCACCACCAGAGAAACAGCTGGAAGGACCTCAGTCACAGGAAGTGGGTGAAGTGACTGGGAACAGGGCAAGGGCCAGGCAAGTCTCTAGAAGGAGCACTGTCCCCTCTCTCAGCTCTCTTCCCCACACAGCCACAAAGCGGTGAAGCAGGTTGCCCTACCCTGGTAAATACCTAGGCTCTGCCCCACACAATTTAACAGATGCACTAAGACCCGGAGTCAAAGCAGCTCTAACTAATACACAGAAACAACCACAGGAAAGTTGCTAAATTGAGGAGATAAATAGGGCCCAAATGAAAGAACAGAACAAAACCCCAGTAATAGAACTAAATTAAAGAGACAGCCAACCTACCAGATAACAGAGTTTAAAACACTGGTGATCAGGATGCTCAGGGAACTCATTGAGTATGGCAACAGCACAAAGGAAGAAATGAAGGTTACACTAAGTGAAATAAAGAAAATTGTACAGGGAACCAACACCGAAGGGAAGGAAGCTGGATTCAAATCACTTATTTGGAACATTAGAAATAAGCATTCCACCAGAACAAAAAGAAGAAACAAGAATTCAAAAAAATGAGGATATTGTAAGATGACTGAATATCACCAAAAGTGCCAACATCTGAATCAGAGGGATGCCAGAAAGAGAAAAGGAAGAGCAAGAAATTGAAAACTTATTTGAAAAAATAAACTCCCTCATTTGGCAAAAGACATTGACACACATGTGCAGGAAGCACAGAGTCCCAAACATGTTGAATTCAAAGGGGACCACACCAAGACACATCATAATTAAAATGCCAAAAGTTAAAGGGAGACTCAAAAGCAGTAAGAGAAAAGCAGAGTTACTCACAAAGGAGTTCCCATAGGACTATTAGCTGTTTTCCCAAGAGAAACTTTGCAGACAAGAAGGGACTGGGAAGAAGTATTCAAGGTGATGAAAAATCAAGGACCTACAACCTAGATTAGCCAGCAAAACTATCATTTAGAAAGCAAGGGCAGATAAAGGCTTCCCAGACAAGGTAAAGCTAAAGGAGTTCATAATCACCAAGCCCTTATTACAGAAAATGTTAAAGGGACACTTTTAAGAAAATGATCAAAACTATGAATGTTAAAATGGCTGCAAACTGACAACTCTTTAACAACGGAATCTAAAAACAAGCGAGTAAACAAAGCAAACCACCATAACAGAATCATAGATATGGAGATCATTTGGAGGATTATTAGCTGGCAGGGAAAAGGAGGAGAGTGGGGGAAAAGGTGCAGAGATTAGGAAGCGTAATTGATAAGTACAAAATAGACAGGGGTGTTAAGAATTTGATAGGAAATGGAGAAGGCAAAAAACATATGCACAGCCCATTGACATGAACTAACAGGGAAGATTTCTAGGGAAAAGGGGGAGTACTGAGAAGAGAAAAAAATTGGAATAACTAACAGCATAATCGATAAAATATACTTTAAAAAAATCCACATCTAAGTGGACCAGCGCTGTTCGAACAAGGGTTGTTCACAGGGGTCATCTGTATATTAAAGTGCCTCTTGGATCAGAAGGGCAGGGATGGAGTTAGTTTTAAAAAGGGCCTAGAACTCAAATAGTTTCTAGCAATCCATGAAATCACTTATTTTTTTGACCTTGCAACTCTACTTCTCACTGTCATGTTTCACCCTCTCTTCTGTAACCTAGCCTTCTCTGCCTCTGATCTTAATAGAAAATCTAATGTTTATGTTAAATTTCCCATCACTTATGAGCTCTCTAGGGCTATTACAGCCAGGAAGGTAGGTAGAGTCATAAACTATAAACATGATTATCAGTTGTGTACATCTATGAATTTTTTTTTAAATTTTATTGTTGTTGTATTACATCCATCCCCTTTTTGCTCCCCTCTGTCCCCCTCCCCACCCACCCATTCCCCCCAAAGTCAATCCCCCCTGTTGTCCATGTCCATGGTTCCTTTATACTAGGTTCTTTCTAAGCTGCTCTCCTTTCTTGCCTCTGCCTCCCCCCTCCCCACTCCCCCCAACCCCTTTTCCCCTGACCACTGAAGGCCTATTCCTTGTATTCATATACTTGGTTCTGTTTTGCATGTT